>JASCZI010151157.1:33365-51783 GCA_036250425.1 Stylosanthes scabra | reverse complement strand
TCGAAAAAGCACACAAAGCCATTCTCTAAGTTCTTGGAAGTGTTTTCTTGCCTGAAAGTGAATATCCCTTTGCTGAAGCATCTGGAGGAAACTCTTCCAATTCAAGGGAAGAGTGCAAGGCAATTCGAGTCATGGCAATGGAAGAAATTCCAGACGTGCAAGTAGAAGCTCTAAAAGAAAAACCAGAAGATGTGGCAGAGATAAAGAACCAAGAAGCTATCCATCATCCACCACAATCTTCGAAAAAGCACACAAAGCCATTCTCTAAGTTCTTGGAAGTGTTTTTTTGCCTGAAAGTGAATATCACTTTGCTGAAGCATCTGGAAGAAACTCCTATTTATATCAAAAATATGAAGGAGCTATTATTAAAGAAGAGAATTTTGAAGAAGGGAGATACCGTAGTGCTCACCAAGGAGTGCAGTGCCATAATTCAGAAAAACTTGCCCACCAAAAAGAAAGGTCCGGGTAGTTTTCATATTCCCTGCACCATTGGAGACACTATGTTTGAGAGGGCCCACTGTAATCTTGGGTCCAGTATTAATCTCATGCCACTATCTCTAATGAAGAAGCTTGGGGTTCAAGAGGTCAAGCCTACAAGAGTTGCTCTTCAAATGGTAGACAAGTCTATTAGACATGCACATGGAGTAGTGGAGAATGTGTTGGTAAAAGTAGGAAAATTTTTCTTTCCTGCTGACTTTGTGATCTTAGACATGGTGGAAGACCCAGGAGCACCTCTGATTTTGGGAAGACCATTCTTAGCTACTTCAAGAGCCTTGATTGATATGGAGAAGGGTAAACTTATACTAAGGGTTCATGAGGAAAGCTTAATTCTCAATGTTTACAAACCCATGACTCACCATGGTATAAGAAGCAACCTCAAGATCAATTCAAAAGATGTGACAAAACAAGACCCTCCAGACAAGCCTTCACAAGATCATCCTTTGTGGAAGACAGTGAAAGAAGAGCCGAATCCATCACTAAACAAAACTGAAATAAAAAGAAATAAAAGTGGAGTGGCACAAGCTTCATGTACAGACAAGTTTCCACAAATTCAAATAGCATCAAAAGCTCCTTATCATGCTATAAATGTTTGTCACAACAAGCAAAAACTCACAGCAGATGCTAGCCCAATGAAGATTGATCCACCATGAGAAGGCCATAATGTCAAGCTAATGACAATAAAAGAGCACTTGTTGGGAGGCAACCGAACCATAGTATCCTTAATAGTTTGTTAGTTTTTTCTTTTATAAAAGTAGTCATCTTAATCTTATCTCTAACCTCTTATTGTATCTCTTTCACATAGGTTCTACATCATAAAAGAGCGGAAGAAGAAGACCATTCATCAATAGGAGGAAGAAGAAAGCCATTTGAATTGCATACATACATTACGTTAAACATCCCTCTGGACGTTATACGTGACAACATTTCATTCATATATTCAGCTTCCTGCATCATTATACCATGCATTCATGCATTCTTTTTCTCTGTTGCATCATCATTCTTGTATTTATTCATGCCACTGCATCTTAATTCATAAATTTTGACCATTCTGCATCATGTATGTTCATAATAATTATGATCTTGTGCATTTTGTCTTTCATGCATTTTGCACTCATTCCATAGCATTCTTCCATACTAAGTTTGGTGTTTTCACACTAAGTTTGGTGTCCCACCATGCATCCTTCATTCATTGCATTTTTCACTTAACCCTTTCACTTTTTCCTCTCTGTTTTCTCTTTGCTTTTGCTTAGGGACAAGCAAAAACTTTAAGTTTGGTGTTGGTTTGAGTATTCTTCCGTTCACACTCTATTCATACTCAAATGGCATCTTCATCAAGAGCAAGAAAGCAAAACAAGGACAAATGAAGAAGAATAAGAAGAAGATGCTAACTGGAAGAGTGAGCATAAAAAGAAAGTGAAAAAGGGTAAAAACAAAAGGGAGGTATTCTGTTCTCTTTTGTCCTCTTGAAAAATTGTCTCATCTTCTAAATGCTTGTTTTCTTGTGTGCTTATATTCCCTTGGTCTTCTTGTTCTATTTGTGTTTCTATTGAATAAATGCCATGTAATCTCTTGAGTGATCTTAGGCAAAGCAAGTGCTAGTAGTATTTAATACATTAAAAGATGATATGCTTGCATGAACACTCAATAAGAGACTTCTGTGGTTACAATTTGTGCTTTGTTGATTGATTAGGAAGTAAATTCCCTTTTGAGAAATCCTCTAGAGAGCTTATTATGTGACTTCTTCATAAAAATTTAAGTAAGGCTTCAATCAGTGAAATTAAAAATAAAAAGAGGGAAAGAAATTCAAAGAAAAATAACTAAGGCTTTGAGCATCAATGACTGGGAAGTAAAAGGAATAAAAGGAATAACTCAAAGAGTTCTCCCATGTTATATGCTTGTGGTGCAATTGTTTCAGGGAAAGAGGCTTGGGTAAGTAAATCCGATGAGTGCTTTATCACTTGATAACTTGAGCCAACTGGTCCGGGATAATCGATTGAACACCTACTCTAAAAAGTCGCCTTGTAATAGAGCATTTAAAATCAAGAAAAATCCCTCATAAAAGGAACAATGAAACGAGCAAAACACTGATTGAAAAGAAGTAAATAAAGTGAAGAAGAGGTTGCATAATGACCCTTAAGAGAGAGGACTTGAGGGATTCATCTTTCCGAAAAAGATTAACAAGAGTATAAGAGAAGTACCATGAGGAAATCCTAAAGAGTCTCAGTAGAGCAAAAGAAATTGAACCTTAAAACATATTTTGATTCTTGCTTTGCTTGAGGACAAGCAAAAGATTAAGTTTGGTGTTGTGATGCGTGTGCATCTTGGGTTGTTTTTAGCTTCAAATCCTCTTTAATTATATGATTATTCTTGTGATTTACACTATCAAATTGCCAATCAAACAAACTTGATGTCTTTTGAGTTTTGTTTATGTTCATAGAGTGTTTCACAAAGGATTTTTAGGTGGTTAAAGATCAAACAAAGAGGATTGAAGGTGGATGAATGAAGAGAAGAAGAAAAAGGAAGAGAACTGAAGCAGCAAGCTCCACGTATGACGTGGAAGCCCACGTCATACGTGGGAATTAAAAGGAAATGGGGGCAAATTGGACAGAGAGCCCACATTATACGTGGTGCTCTCACATCATACGTGGGAATTATTTCTATCTCATCCAGCAGCTCCACGTTATACGCCAGGATCCCACGTTATACGTGGGAATTAAGACAGCAAGTGCAGAATGCTCCACGTTATACGCCAGATCTCACGTTATACGTGGGAGTCAAAACAGCAAACCTAGATTTGGGCAGAAACTCCACGTTATACGTGGAGAAGCCCACATATAACGTGGGAGATGAACTCCAACGTTCAAGAAGCCCATCTTAACCACTTCAACCAAGATATTTCAATCCTCAAATCCATTCATTAATCAAGGACAAATTTGGAAGATTCAAGAGAAGATTGATTGAAGATTCAAGTGAAGAGATAAGAATTGTAATCATAGAAGATAAGATTAAGATTAAGATTAGATTAGAATAGATTTGAATTTGATTTGATTTGTAAATTAGTTTTAGGATTATAAAAGAGAGATCATCTCAGCACAGAGAGATCATCAGATATTAATACAAATTTTACTTTTCATAATTTCTTAGATCTAGTTTTTATTATGCAATGCTAAACTACTCAATTGTTAAGGGTGAGGAGCTCTGTTCACCCAGCATGAGGTAGTCTTTGTATACATTCGTTTATTAATTCATTGAGGTATTTTCAGTTATCTTCTATGCATGATTTAATTTTCCGTTCTTCATCCCAATAGTTTAGAATCACTGAGAGGTGTTCTTAACTTGTCTAGGGCTAGATTAATTAGATTGAGAGATCTATTAATTTATGCTAGCTAGAAATTGAATCACATAATCAATTAAGTCTAACTAGAGATAGTCAAGTTAATTGTTATGCAACTAATAATTCTGTGGGTTAAAATTGGATTAGAACTACTTTGGATAGAGTGACATTTAATCTAATCTAGGATCATTTTTGAGACTCATAAGAATTAGAATGTGATTTAGATCTTCGTCTATTTATTTGATTGATTGACTAAGCGATTAGCTTTTGATTAGGTAAATAGAAACTAAGTTACTAAGAGATTAGGGCTTAGTTACACTAGATTCGTTGTGGTTGATAACTGAGAACCTAGAATTGATATTTGAATGTACGCATTGGCCCTCAAGGGAGAACATCTCCGAAGCTCTTAACATCTCATTTCATTGAATTAATGTCAAGTAATTTTCTGCCCCTTTACTCATTATTTTCGTGTTACACAACCATCATTCTCTCTAAGTTTTAATTTGATCTGATTAGAATAATTGATAGATAGTATTGCTTGGTCCTTTCTTCCTCGTGGGAACGATACCCACTTCACCGTGGTATTACTTGAGCGATTCGGTGCACTTGCCGAGATCGGAGCGTATCAAGGATCGAAAAGAAAACCTAGAATGCCAAAGTAGCTGCCTATGCGTACGAACTTAAGCATTGGTGCGTACGCATTGCCTTACCTAGGCATCACGTCTAGAGTTCGGAACGGACCAATGCGTATGCACCACACATCTGAAGGCAGAATTAAAGCCTATAAATAAAGGAGCTTACATCCATTTTGAGGAGAGCCCATACACCATTTCTCTCTAGTTTAGTTTAGGGTTCCTTTAGTTTTTAGCCTTAGTGGCCAAACATTTTACCGTTTTTTCGTTTATTTTATGTATTGTTACTCTGTCCATTTAACTTCCGAATTTATTAATATCATTGTTATTACTTTATCCGCTTAATTTATCGTTGTAATGTCTTACTGTTATGCTGCCCATTTCGTTTCTGCCATTATGATTTCTAGTAGCGAGTTGTGACCGTGTGTCTTCGCTATGGGTTGAAATGTGTGAATGACCTTAGCCACCGATACCTAAGGGCAACGGATGGGAAGAACATAGTTAGTATCGATGCCGTTAACACTACGTCCCTGCCAACAACGGTAAGACCTTAACGACGTGAACTTGATGAGTTATTCGAGTTCACCGAATACCTTGATTTTACGTTAATTGTGTATACCTATGACATTCGGATAGGGACTAACTCTGCCACTTGACCTAAACAGTAGTGGTTAGTTTCCTTTAATGTGACAGTCCATCCAATCTGGGATCGGTGGTGATCATAGGGACGTACAATATTTTAACCCATGGCCGAGCAGTTTTTATATATTATTGTTTACTCTATTTTTCTGTCCTCCATTTTAAAACCCAAACAATTGCAACCCCGATCTTTTCCAACCAAAAGCGAACCACTGTTTTTACTTCATAGGGAAAATGACCCGAGTCTAGTACTGGGTATTTTAATTGGTTGCACCTTGTGACACAACTTTCTTCTAAATTTGAGTAAGCTTCCCATATCTGGTTCAGAGCTATCTACAACGAGTTTCTTCTTGAAAAATGAATTCCGAACCGGCCTTGGGGGCGTCGTCAGTGACTGTGGTGGTGGTGTGAAGATAATGCAATGGTGGTTATGGAGGATGGGAAGACAATAATAATGGCAAAGGAGGTAGCAGTCTTATTGATGGTGGAGGTGCTGATTTTAGTGAAAGAGAAGATGAAAAAGACAAAGAAAGGGGTAAAATGGAGAAAAAAAATAACTTCTGTTAGATTTTTAACAGATTTGGATGAGAAAGGGTAAAATTGAAACTCATTGAAATGTTAAGGATAAAATTGAATCAAATTACACGTTAGGAGTAATTTTGAAACTTTTGAGAAACGTTAGGGATAAAAAATATACTTTGTAACAACTTTATATGATTTAATTTCAATAATTAAATATTTAGAGTTGTTACTTTAATATTATTAATAAAGAAATATTTATTTAAATAATTCAAAGTTTAATTTACATGAGTATTTTAAATATATTTATTTAAGTTTACAAAACTAGTATTTTATGTTGCTAAAATGATTTTATTTAGAGTTTTTTATTTTAAAAATATAAGAATGCCACTTGTACAATCTACTTGATCCCCAAATTTCTTCAAAACACCAAATTACGTCATTATTCTTTAATTTAATCACACATCCTAAACTACCCTTATACACTAAACCCACACATACACTTACTCTCATACCACTAACACTCGGCATACAAACTCACAAAAACAACCCAACACACATGGTTTTCACAAAACCACACACCCTTGATTTTACAAAACAACACACCCCCATAGTTTTACTCAACACACACAAACTCACATGTCTCTTATTTAAATAATGCAAAGAAAAAAAGAGTGAGTGAGAAAGAGAGAAGTGAGAGAGAGATAAACTGAGAGAGAGATAGAGGAGATAGAGAAGAAGTGAGGAGCTGTTTCCGCCACCGTTGCTGCCTCTGGAGCACGCCTCGCTGCTGCCAGAATGAAGAACGCCTTGTTGGAGCTGCATCTGTAACAGACAATGGAGGAGGAAGACGTTGCTGCTGCTGTTGTGGTTGTTGATGTCGGAAACGTTGAAGTCGTTACACGCGTCGTAGAAGCTCATCAGAGCAACGATCATGCCCCAAATCTGTTTCTTAGGGTATAATCTTTGTCATATATGTTTTAAATTTCATATTATAGGATTTAGTTTGATGGAAATCCGATGAATGTGAAATTGGTTTCATGTTTTTGAAGTTACTTTACCGAAAAAGCTTTTCTATCCACGTTTTTGTATATGGCAGTAACTTCGAACGACTGTGACTCATTCCATACTTGTCGAAAATTCGTGAAACCAAATCCTTTGTAATATTTAAGATGTCTAGAGTAACGGTGCAAAATTTGATGAGTTTTCGCTGAGTATATGATGTTTGGTATTTTTCCAATTTTAGTGGTCAAAACTGTTTTCTGCAGAAATCCGAGTTGAATGTCAGTAACTTGTTTGCTTTGTTGGGAATTGTACAAAATGAATTTTTGTGTGGAACCAATTTCATTTTAAAGTTTGATAAATATATTTTATCACACTAACAGGTTGTTAAATTAGGAGTTAAGGATGAGAAAATATGAATTTTTAAAGATCAATGCTTAAAGCTGAAAAATCTGGTTTTCAGGAACTCTAGTAGTAACTTCTCATGCTTGTAACTTCTAAAATAAAATATCTTTTGAGTTTTCACCAAAGTAAAGTTATTACTGGATGAGTCAAGAGTAATTCTAGTCTAGTTTTTAGTCATTTGGAGTCTTGAAGTAAAAGTTATAGCATTTAGAAAACAGGATTAAGCAGAATTTAACCGAGCTTCCAAATGTTGTAACTTCCATCTCAGAGAAGATATTGACCTAAAACCAATTGGAATTTAAATATTAGTTTATCTATTTTTTTATCGCTAATATTTGTGCCTAAATGAGTTGATTTTGATTTTTGGTGGATTTTTAAAGAAAAGTGTTACTTGTTGTTTTTATGTGAGAAATTATGCAGGACAGCCTTATTGTAAAAGTTTAATAAAATTCAATTCAACTCAAAATTGAATGGGACAAAAAAGTAGTGAAAGCTGGTCATGTCTATTATCATGGTATAAAATTTCAGGTAATTTTGATGATCTTAGAATTTGTTATGAATTTTCAAGTGAAGGTTGTTCCATTAAAAGATTTCCTGACATGATTTCTAGCAGTTGACATCAATTTGAAAATTTGTAATAAATTATATAGGTCTTTGTATTCCCTGTAACTAGATCCAAAACAAAGCCTATTATCCCTAGTTTACTTTCATATAAGTTGTTATAGAGTACATAATCGTTGCGCTTCGTTAGAGTCCTTGCAAGAAAGTAAGGTGGTGTCGTACAAAAACAGAGTCAGTCTCGATTTTCCCTTTGTATCTAGAGTTTGAGTGGTCGTAAAACCATCGTTTTTTATTCATTAGAAACCTTATTTTGAGATGGTCACGTGGACGCAAAGTTTGCTTGATTCCGAGTTCGTTTGATATGTTAAATATGTGGACGAAGTTGGACCGTCGCCATGATTTCTGTGCCGTTGTATCACCCGTAAGCTTGAAATTATGACAGTTTGAGGTAGGGGCGATTTTCTAAAACCTCTATCTCTCTTCCAGAATTGTTTTAAATAGATATAGAATTTATATGTATGTTGTTATTAGGTGAGTCTTGTGAATTGTTTGAAATTGGTATTAGATGAATGAAATTAAAGATAAAATGGACTGAAGCCTCTTGGTTGGTGGATTAGAAGACCTTTAGGTAAACCATATATATTTGTAAAGGATGTGCCAATTTTATTGTTTGATTTGGTGGATTGATTTTGTTTGTCTGAGTTGAATTGATTGACGATTGAATTGAATTTTGATATATTGATTTTATGGTTGGAATATTGTTGAGTTTGATGTTCTTATAAATGATTGCTTGTGTCTATGATTGAATGATGAATTATTATAAGTCGGTGCAAGTCTATTTCGCAGGTTGATGGCCGTGTATCTGAGAGATGAACCTTGATGGTCAACTTGGTGAATTTGAGAATGGCCAAGAGTTCAAACACTTGGGCGAAGATCTTATGAGTTAAAATTTATTTAACTTAATTATGGGCGGGAATCAAAGAATTTTGTAAGAGTCTAAAATAAAGAACTATAATATTTTGTTTTAACTAAAATAAAAATATTTAGAATATCTAAGTTTTATTAAAATGATTTGTTTAATTCCTTTGGAAGAAGAAGTATATATGTTCTAAAATATTTTAGTATATCTTTAATAGTAGGTAATTTAATAAATTATGATTCTACCGGAGAAAAGTGGAAATTTTAGCTATTGGCTTTCAAAAAATTAAAATATATTTTCATATAAATAAAGCTAATATTAATAGAATTTTTGGTAATCTTGTTACAAAGAAAATAAATTTTAAAACTATTAATTTTTTATCTAAATAAGAATTTTAGTAATAAAGGTTTTAAGCATTATGTAATAATAGACATGTTTTCAAATTCTAAGATTTATATATGGGGATTTAGTAATAATGGATGTTTTATGCCTACTTTAAAATCTAAATTTTATATTTTGTAAACATAGCGATATTTTATTAGTAAGATAAGTAAACTCATATATTATCTTTATATTGAAAATCATTTTATAATTATACACTTGAGTATGATTTAGTAAATCCTAGTAAGAAATTAGTAATACTAAGGATAAAGTCCCAAGGTGTAAGTAACCTATTTCTGATGGTTGGACCGGTTTGGCTTGGTTTGGCCCTGTGTGAGACGGGTCTGATCAAACTGGATTCCTTTCTTAGGGATGGGTTCGGTATTAAGCTGGTCTTGTTTTCTTGAACCAGATTTTTTTTAGTTAGGCCAAGTATCAATTTAATCGGACTTGGTTTAGTTAGACTGGTCGATTCAACTAAGTCATATGTGGTCCGGCTGGGCTGACCACCTCTTGAGATTCTTTTCAGCTAACGGTTCTAGGAATCAGTTTGAGTTGGGATACTTCTGGTTGTGGTCTGAGGGGTTACTTCCTTATAGACTTTTGAATGATCATCTATTTTTCACCGTCGATGCGGTTATCTGCTATTTATAAATTGGTGAGGAGATCCCCACCACTATTCTATCGTCAACTGTAAGGCTGGGATTTACACGACAACGTACTCGGGGTATAAAGCGTACACAAAAGGGTTGTACGGGCCGCTTTGGTGAATTCATGACAATCGGATTTATTCCGAGTAATCTTCGGGTGCAGAAAGATAACTGACGCATGAGCTCATGGCTTGCACTAAGATCGGGCATGCATCATACTTGTTGCACATTTTTATGATTGCTTAGTTGTTTCTTAGGTATTATTTGATCTTGGTTATGTTTGCTAATTGATTTTATTTATTTTGTTTCTTTCTCATGTTTGAATTGAACGTGAGTGAGTGTCTCTAGTTATAATTTGGAATTTAACTTATTTTGTAAAGAATTTCTTAAAATGGTAAAGTTTTATATAAGAGGAGATTGGACAAAAAGGTTTTCAACTATTTTGAAAAGTTTTCTTAGAAAATTTTAAATGGTTCACAAGATTAGTATTCTCACTTGAATATCGAAAAAGTTTTTAGAAAGCTATATCCTTTTAGAATAATTTCAAAAACCCTTTACTGAGAACCAGCGAGAACGATGTTCTCACCCCCTACTTCCCAAACCTTTCAGAAAATTTTCATAGGTACCTGATGGAAGAGTTAGAAGCTTTGGATTTTTCTTTGTCGCTTATGTTTTGTTTTTAAGGTTGTATTTAGTTTTAGTTTCCTCTCGCCATGTCTTTTAATTTATTTTAAGAGAGGTAGGACTTATTTTTATTCTTGTGTTAATAATATATACTATTATGTGATTACAAATTTAATTGATATATCTTAAACTTTATGATTATATATGTTTTTTGGTTAAAGGCTCTTATGTAATAAATAGTTATTTAAGTAAGTAATCGTGACGTTTCCGCTTTTGGACATGATCATGACATGGAGAAAGTCAGGATGTTACATTTGAAATTTAGTGATTGATTTATCAACAAATTTCTTTTTGTCATATAAAACCTAATTGGTCACTAAATTGGTCGATAATTTGAATTTTAGCGACCAACTTAAATTAAAGCCTGTAACATATCAATTTTTTAGAGAATTGATTTATGACCCTTCAATTTTGCCTAATTGCCCTTTTTCCCCACATTGTATCTAGACCAAATTTGGACCTAATTCATCTAACACTCACACTCAGCAGCTCTCTCACCCAACGACACAACACAACGCCACAACACACATTTCACTCACAAACCCTAACACACCTAACCCAACACACACGAACAAACACAAGAGAGGGAAGAGTGAGAGTTGACGGTGCCGGCCAAGGGGAGTGTCGTCGCCGCCGTCGCCGGAGCAAGAAAAAGAGAGAGAAACTGAAACAAAGAGAGATAGAGAGAACGAGACGGAGAAAGAGAGACCATCGAGGGGAAAGGGGGGAGTTGCCGTCACCTTCCTCCACGGTTTCCATCGCCGCCGCCGACGAAGAAGCCATTACCGAAGGTGGTTGCTGCCATTGTTGCCGTGAATGAGAACGGAGAGAGAGAAGGGTGCTGAAGGACGACTCTGTTGCTGTTGTTCCCTTCACCGCCGCCGTGGAAGCCGCCATCGTTTCTGTCCACACATCGCCGCCGTTAACGGTAGAGTCACCGTTTATGGTTGTTGCCGCCATGCTCGAGAGAGAGAGAGAGAGAGATGTTGTGAGGTTCTGCACCGCCAGTGAGCTCTGCTGCCGCTGCCGTGCTCACCGCCGTTTAATTCCGTCGTCGTCACCATTAGGACCCTCTGCCGGTAAGGATGTTGTTGATGTCGAATTTCTCTTGATTTTCCAGTGCATAACCCCTTTGCATGCTAACTCCCGTTGCTGTTACTAAGGTTCCAGCCACAACCGTGCCTCTGTTCGCAGGAAACGGCACCAATGTCGCCGGAGTTTATAGAATCGGTAATGTTCTTACACGAGTAGTTTCCCGATTCTGTTCTAGCCTCGTGATGCCTCTTTCAATTTTCTGTTTCAGCCACCACTTGTCAGAACACTTTTCTGTTCCACCGTGCTAGTTTGGTAAGATTAGTTTAGTTCTGCCATTGTTCAAATTGTTGATCATTTAATTATTTGGTTCATTCCGCCTCTGCATTACCTCAATAGTTACCTATTTCCACTTTCTAGAGCTGTTGTCACCGCTATTTGGGACTGTGAATTGGTACTGCCGTTGGTTCTGGGTAGTATTATGGCTTTACCGTGGTTTTGTCGTAATGATGTGTAGCATTTGAAGTTGATGCCGCTGCCGGAGCTAACGTTATTAGGAGCTTACGGGCTTGCGGAGTTGGTCCTATGAGGTGGGGGTTAAACTGCTTTGAACTGTGAATACTTGATAAGTTTAGTGAGTTAACTGCAAATGAATAAATGCTGGTTTGTGTATATGATTTCGATTGATTATGTGACTGTTGGGTTGGTTGATCTTTGAGTTATAAATGGTTTTGGAAGCTGCTGGTTAATGCGTTGTTGTTCGAGTTCTTGAAATCTGATTTAAAAGGCTGTTTTAAGTAACTTAAATATTGACTTTGAACCTTGGATTTGACTGAAAACCATGACTGAAATGAGAAAAGAATTACAAATGGTTTTTGAATGAATTATATGCCTATTTGTATTGGTTGGAATGGTTTGTATTGTTGCTAGTTGTGATTGCTGATTGTGCTTGGAATACATCCTGTCGAGTTTTCAAATGATGAACGATCGGATAGGAAGTGGAATATGATGAATGTGGATACCCGCGTGAGGGGTTTGAAAAGAAATTTGATGTTAAGGTTTGGAAAGAAACGATTATTTGATTGTACCAAGTGATTTAGAAAGATATTTGGAAAATGGTTTAGAAAATGGTTGATAATTGAACTGATTTTGTAGGTTTCTGTCATATTGAATCGATTCACTTGGGGTAGAATCGATTTGCTGGGCTTAGTGTACTCGAATGATCGAAATCTTTACCCAGCGAGTCGACTCTGCTTTCGATAGAATCGATTCGTTTTTGTCCAGAAAGTTTTAAGTGATTTCTTGGATCGATTCGCCCTTAACCTGAATCGACTCGGCTAACGTTTTGCAAATTCAAGATTTTCTTAAGGGTAGTGAGTCGAGTCTAGGAAGAAAGGAATCGATTAGAATTTTGACAAAAACGAAATTGACTTTCTTGAATCAATTCGAGACGCCCGGCGAGTCGACTCGACTCCTTGATTTAAAACTATGAAACTTTTCTATGTAAGAGAGTCGACTCGAGTGTTCAAGAATCGTTTCATTTTCCACAGAATTTTGAGAAAAACATATTTAACGATTTTCAAAAGAGGATACATGGTACAATTCCACTTCCTACTCCACGTTTAATGCTTTACAAAACTTATATCGTGAGCCTAGGTCTAGAGGGGCCGGGTAGGCTAACGGCAACAGCGGACCATCAGGAGTAGTAAGCAGGAGAGAGGATCAAGTGGGTCCTCGCCCGGCTTATAGTAAGCGGGAGAGGTGGTCATTGGGCCAACGCCCCGTCTTACTCCAGGTTTAGTCAACGATAATGATGGAACCCCCAATTATGATATGATATGAGAAATGTATGAAAGATCGTAGACGATCGGGGCCAAGGGAAGGTCCTCGGGGAAGTACAACTGATGGTTATCCAGTGCTAGTTCTGGATCGGTCGGGCTTGGCTATAATAACCGACCGGGTGAGCTCATCTTAGCCTATAGGAATAGACATGCATCATTTGCATTTGATTGTATTGCTTCAGTGTGAACTTGCATTTGGTTTGCCTACTTCTTGTCTGCTAATTGTGTTGCTTGTGTGTTTGGATTTGTTTGTGTTTGAGCGGCTTGGTGGTGTGATTGTGTGAACCAGCCTAGTAGTTGGCTATGTGTTACTTGACATGATTTGTGGGCCTTGTGTGCCTTGCTTTGCTGCTTTATGACTTCAGGGTCGAGTTTGGTTTTCGTGTAAGGTTTTAGAAAGCTAAGGGACTTATGGTTTAAAGAAAGACTTATGGTTTTTCCTTCAAAATGGCTTTCAAAATGGTTTTTAATCGGGAAACTGTTTTAAAGGGGTGTTTATGTATTTGCACTATACTCTGCTACTTTGATAGTATTCTGTTAAGGTGAGAACGTGGAGTTTTGTTCTCACTCCCTACAATTTTAGTGGCAGGTACAGGTACTTGGATTGAGTTCGAAGTCGGATCTCGAGTCCATGGATTGGTGCTTGCGTGAATTGTTCTAGTAGAGTCGTCTCCTTCGCCATTATAAGTTATGATATTGTAGAGGGAATAGGCTATGTAACTAAGTCATGTAATTGTAATTATTATGTATAATTGTACTTGTATATGTATATATATATATCTGAGTTGCTGGTTGAGAAATGATACAGGTAACTAGACAGGATTATGATAATGTTCTAAATATAGAGTAGACTCTGTCCGATTTTCTGTAGAATCTTATACGTGGTTATTGGAGGCTCAATATTAAATTAATATAGTAATGAAATAAAAGTTTTTAAAAAGGTCTATAACTCCTGGATTTTAGCACGATCATGAGGTGCTGAAGTCTAGGGTGTTATATTTGGTATCAGAGCAGTTTTATCCAGATTAGAGCCTCAGGGATGGACTGTCTATGCTTCTTTTGCATACTCTGAGTGTCTATGTTGAGAGTTTTCCGTGCAATAGGTCTTGTCATGTGGACGAGAGTTAGAGTTTAGCGCATGACTGTCTGACGATTTAATTCTGTTAGTCTGCAATTGTATGATTCCTGGTATTAAGTCCGGCCAACTTAATACATGTGGGCGTTCAAATGGTAGAGCTAATGGGTTATCGTAGATGAAATAGAAGTAATAGGTGATTTAAGTCACGGGGTTTAGGAAGCGCTAATACTAGTTATTCAAGGTTTTGGGTAACGCTATAGGTAGTTTCTCGAATTAAATCGTTTGTGTGCCTTTCCTTGGGTAATATCATGCGATTTTCCTTCGTTCCTTGCCTTGATATTTCTTGTTTTGGGCTTTCCTTCTTGAAAGGTAAATCAAACATTATCCAACTATACTCCTTCTATCATGTGCACTATCGTTTAATGAGTATTCCTACTTGAATTCCCTAAAATATCCGTCGTCTGTTGCTTGACATTCCTCTTATTGACTTGTGAATTCTTTGATGTGACCTTGAGTTTGTTTGTTGCATCAGAATATTAATTGAAGCCCTTCAGGTTTTCTAATTGAGTTGTCTTCTTTCATGAGCTTTGTACTTCTTTAACATCCGCACGCTTATCTCGATATATTGCGCTATCTCAAAGTTCTACGACATAGTACCGCCGACTTGAATGGATACTATTTATGAACCACGTATCTTAATCTAATCGAAACTTGCTTCTTTTCAAACGTCATGTTTCTCTTATTGGTTCTAACGTGGTTTTCTGATTTTGGGTTTCCTTTCTTGAAAACAAAGATTTTGTTCGTCTTCATTTCCCGAATTTCCGAGTTTTGCTTTTGATATTGGCATGCGCTTTCGAACTTAAACTCTGAAACTTCTTTGGATGATATAAAACTGTTACGTTCATAATGTACCACCTATTCTTCGGCTGATTTAAGAGACGCATTATATTTTAGGATTTATTCTTAATAAGAACTTGGTTTCTTATCTACCATGCTATTGTTCCATGCAAATCCTTATTTTGATAAATGCCTAAGATTTGCTCCATAGATTTATTTGCAAAATGATTTCCCACGGTTGACTTAATTCTTGTTTTGAAAATTTGCTTGAAGATTACTCCAAGTTTACTCTATTAATATGATGCTTGACTTTCATGGATTGCTAATAGCATTGTTTAGTAAATTGTATCGCTAGGTGTAACTGGATAATTCTACTAAATTAGGTTGAAACTAATAGGTGTATTTGTACATTGATGTCTGATTAGGATTTTAATTCTCGCTAATAGGTGAGTAAAGAGAACTTAATAGTATGACTTTAATAATCGATAGTTTGTAACATTAAATTGAACCAAAAGGGGAAAATAAATTAGTTGGATTAATTGTCAGAAGATCTAGGTACTCACTTGAACTTAAATTGTGAATTGGCAAATATACATATGTATATGCTTTCTCTTAAATTGGTTTTACTTTAATCACTTTGGCCTTATTTTATGTCTCGTATTTCACAAATGATTGTTTTATAAGCTTTCCCTTCGGGAGCATAAGGTGAATCTTCTTCGGTTTTACTCCCTTGTTATTCCATGCTTATTTGATTTCTGTACTCGAGCTTTTTCTCGAATTTATATGAATATTGTCGTTTTGGTTTCAAAAGTTTCTTCGTTTGTAGGTTCGGCACTTTCGGGATTCAATCCAAATTGTATTGTTCTAACTCGCCATCTACCTCGTGTTCTTCTTTTGAAACATGTTGTTTGAATTCTTTTAAGCCTCATTTATTTGACTTTCTTTCGCGGACCATGTTATAGTCTTCTTGTAGAGTACTCGTTCTTCTATTTCCGATCGCATTGCTTCTTCGATGAAACTTGAATTTGTTTTTGTTGTAATGAATCTCATAACTTTCATTAATCCTATTGTGTTTTCGTTCGTACTACTCCTACTTGAGTTTATCTTCTAATAATTGCTTTCTGTTTGGTGTTAATGGCTTGTACGTGATCATGCTCCCATGAATCTTCTTGTAATTTTATAAACTTGCCCTCAGTGTGATACATTTTGGTGCATGTATCTTGTATTCCATTAAGTTACCTTGTACGTGTTCTCGCAGGGTGAGCCATCAATTCCCTCTTATCCATTCAACGATTCATAGTTTCAAATCTTTTAATGTGCAATTTACTTCTATTACATTTTGTTGACTTACGCAATTATTCTAAGTTTGCATGCTCTTCTCGTCCGAAATTTTGTATTCTCTTTAGTTCGGTTTGAAAAGTCTTTTCGCCATAAATTCTCGGTACTTATGTGCAATGAGCCACGCGCTAGAACCATAGGATGTCGGGCATTGACCTTCGATTTATAGTTAGAGATGATGAGTGTGCGAGAAGACTAGGGCCTAATAGAGTATCGGGTTAGAGAGGGTACGAGTGAGTTAAGAGCGTGAGTTTAATTAACTACTAGCGAGCGATGATCGGACATGAGTCGAGGTTTAGAATGGTGTGAACCGCTAATGAATGTAACAAGATCGTATAGTCTTGGGAGAAGCTGGAGAGTTTAAAGAATTGAGAAGGAGGAAAATTCGAAACGGAATGAGTTGGGGAGACTTTTAGTATGAGGAAAGAATTTATCGGTGATATTCAGTGGTCGAATAGAGTTGAAAGAGAGTAAACCTTGCGTCGGAGAGCGGCAATCTCTTGACTTAATGAGGGGAAGAGGACGAGTGAAAATGTATACCTATCGCCTTAACGCGATCCCGTGAAACCTATTTTGGAGTGAAGATAGTATCAATTTTCGAGGGCGAAAATTTTTGTAAGGTGGGTGGAATGTAACATCTTAAATTTTTAGAGAATTGATTTATGACCCTTCAATTTTGCCTAATTGCCCTTTTCCCCCACATTGTATCTAGACCTAATTTGGACCTAATTTATCTAACACTCACACTCAGCAGCTCTCTCACCCAACGACACAACACAACGCCACAACATACATTTCACTCACAAACCCTAACACACCTAACCTAACACACACGAACAAACACAAGAGAGGGAAGAGTGAGAGTTGACGGCGCCGGCCAAGGGGAGTGCCGTCGCCGGAGCAAGAAAAAGAGAGAGAAACTGAAACAAAGAGAGATAGAGAGAACGAGACGGAGGGAGATAGAGAGAGAGAGAGACCATCGAGGGGAAAGGGGGGAGTTGCCGTCGCCTTCCTCCACAGTTTCCGTCCCCACCGCCGACGAAGAAGCCATTACCGAAGGTGGTTCCTGCCATTGTTGTCGTGAACTGTAGGGAGGAAGAATTTATCCACTTTCACCAAGACATTCTCTACTATCCCATGTACATGTCTTTTTGATTTGTCAGCCATTTGTAGAATTATCTTTGTTGATTTTACCTCTTCAATTTTGAGCTTCTTCATCATTGACAAGGGCATTAAGTTGATGCTTGATCCAAGATCACACAGTGCTTTCTCAAAGAGTATATTTCCAATAGAACATGGAATCTGGAAACTTCCCGGATCTTTCTTCTTTGTTGGCAAGTTTTTTTGAATGATGGCACTACACTCCTTTGTCATAACTACTGTCTCACCTTTCTTTAGAGTCCTCTTCTTGGATAAAAGTTCCTTCATGGATTTTGCATAAGTAGGTATCTGCTCCAAGACTTCTAGGAATGGAATGTTGATTTTAGGGTTGGAAAACATCTCCAAAAATTTGGAATATTGTTTTTCCTTGCTCTGTCCTTGAAGCCTTTGAGGGTATGAGATTCTTGGTTCATAAGGCTTTACTGTTGAAATTGGAAGTGAAGGTGCAAGAGCCTCTTTTTGCTTCTTATCCTCATTTGGAACTTCTTGATCACTTTGTGTAATTTCTTCACCCACCACTTTGCCACTTTTTAGTCTAATGGCTTTGCATTCTTCTATTGGATTAGGAATAGTGTCACTTGGGAGAGTATTTCTGGGTTTTTCAGATAATTGCTTGGCAATTTGTCCCACTTGTACTTCTAAGTTTCGGATGGCAGCTTCTTGATTCTTCAATGTAGCCTTGGTCTCATTCATGAAATTGGTTGTTCCATCAACAAATGTAGCAGTTGAGAGTGTGAGCTTTTGAAGGGATAATTCCAACTCGGAGGGTTGCTTTGAAGTATTTGGTTGCACAAGAGAAGGATTCGGTTGCTGGAAATTGTTGTTGTATTGCTTGTGACCTTAATTGAATTGATTCCTTTGCTGGAATTGATTCCCTTGCTAGAACTGATTCCCTTGTCCTCCA
>JASCZI010151157.1:9731-31931 GCA_036250425.1 Stylosanthes scabra | reverse complement strand
CACCTCTCAGTGATTCTAAACTATTGGGATGAAGAACGGAAAGTTAAATCATGCATAGAAGATAACTGAAAATACCTCATTGAATTTGATAATTGAATGTACAAAAGACTACCTCATGCTGGGTGAACAGAGCTCCTCACCCTTAACAATGGAGGGTTTATCCTTGCATAATAAAAACTAGATCTAAGAATAACAATCCGTGCTGAAGTGTGTAACCCTAATGGTTAAATCACTCTTTATATATATCCTAATCTAAATTCAAATTAAAATTTAATTTTATCTTAATCTAATCCTAATCTAAATTCAAATCAAAGTCTAATCTTATCTTAATCTAATCCTAATCTTATCTCCTATGATTACAATTCTTATCTCTTCACTTGATCTCCAATCAATCTTCTCTTGAATCTTCTAAATGTGTCCTTGATTGATGAATGGATTTGAGGCTTGAAAGATCTTGCTTGAAGTGGTCAAAATAGGCTTCTTGGATGTTGGAACTCATCTCCCACGTATAATGTGGGTTTCAACACGTATAACGTGGAGTTTCTGCCCAAATCTGGGTTTGCTGTCTTGACTCCCACGTATAACGTGGGATCTGGCGTATAACGTAGAGCATTCTGCTCTTGCTGTCTTAATCCCCACGTATGACGTGAGAGCACCACGTATAACGTGGGCTCTCTGTCCAGTTTGGCCAATTTCTCTTTAATTCCCACGTATGACGTGAGAGCCCCACGTTATACGTGGGCTCTCTGTCTAATCTTGCATTTTCTGATTTGATTTCCACGTATGACGTGATACGTGGGCTTCAACACTTAGCCAAATCTCTCTTTTCTTATCTGCTTCGTTCCCTCTTCTTCAATCTCTCTCAAATGGTCTTCAATTACTTAAAACTCTTAGTGAATCATCTAAAAACACAAACACAACTCAAAGAACATCAAGTTTGTTTTGATTTGATCAATTAATAACAATAATCCACAAAGAATATCATGATAATTGAGAGAAATTGAGACTAAAAACAACCCAAGATGCATACGCATTAGCTATCATATGTTGTATTCAAGTGTTTTGTAAATTTTTCTTTATTGATGTTTACATTTTTCGTGTTGTAAATGAAATATACGAAAGTGTATTGATATATGCAGCATTACCACTTAGAATAATATCCCCTTTGTCGGTGGATGAAATATCAAAGTCTCAATTTAGGAGCACAGGAGGGCTTCTAAGAAGATTTATGAATTTGATCCCGCACATATTTTATGTTAATTTAAAAAGTTACCTAAATTTTTTATATCTCCATTTTATGCCCAAACAAGCTTTCTTCCTACAGTCCTACACCTATCTTTGTGTTTCAATGGAAGAACAACGGACTTGTGATTTTTTCATCCTTCCTTAGAAAAGCCCTTTCTCCTTCAAAATAAAAACCTCCAAGTTCTAGCCCTCTAATAAAACCCGTCGATGCAATTTTTGCCTCTTTTGATTTGGGTTTTTTTGATAATTTTTCATTATATCTGAGATAATTATTGAATTAAGTCACTTTTATTTACATTTTTCATATGAGCAAATTAATTCACGAGGACACTACCCAAACAGACAAACTTGCAATATAAGCATCTGGTTTAATGTTTAACTCTCTCAAATAACATGACCAAAAAATTTATCACAATAATCTACTTGTTCTGTCAATATTTTTTTAAATAATTTAAACTATATTGCTTTACAATGTCATGGCCAGAGAAGAGATTCAGTATTGACTGCACAATGCCTTTCACCGCCACCATGACCAGACGTAGAAAAAGAGGGGATTATCTGGTTATGTGATCAAGAGCATTGACCGCACTAACTCCGATGAGAGAAAAAGAGAGGGAAAGACTATAATCAAAAGGAAAGAAAAGAAACAACCATGGAGTCACTAGTTTTCAAAGGGTAGAAATTGGAAGGGCTTTTGAAGGGGAAAAGGGTTTCCAAGGAAGGACAATGAAAGATCACAAGTATGTTATTTTTCTATTGAAAAAATGGAGGTAGGAGGAAATCTTGTTTGGGCATAAAATGAAGTTACAAAAAATTTAAGTAACTTTTGAAATTAGCATAAAATATGTGCGGGATTAAATTCATAAATATTTTTGGAAGGCTATCGGTGCCCTTCCCATAGAGAGGGGCACCAAATCCTTGGCCTAGAATGTAAAGATGGTGAAGGAGAATAGAATAACAATACTTTTGGTTTTAGATTGAACGGCAAATGACTTATGTAACACCCCTACTTTCGGTATGTCATGATCACACCTACGACCGAAATGTCACTAAAATCCTAACTCTAAAATTTCAAAACTTACAAGCCTGTCGTGTTGTAACGTAACGGTAGCAGCGATATATCCTTCGAATTCATAAACAAGTTAAACAATTAAATAACAGTTATATATAAGAGAACAAGTAAGTTAACATATAATTGAAATTACTTAATTGGGTTTACGAGATACAAGACTTAAAAGGGAGATACCACAGACTCTAATAGACCAACTGAAGAAGAAATACAGAAGGGAGAGTACAACGCGAAAGATACCCTACAGGTTTGAACCCGACCCTAGCTAAGGTCACCTAACTAGGTCCAACCTGACTAACTAGCCTAGTCCTTGTACTATTCTAACAGTTCATGAGGTACTATGACTGACACCCTACAACATCTGCCATCCTATGGCGGAGGAAATGTCCCGGCGAAGTACCGGTTCACCAAATCATCATCTGATGCACCGTCACTGGCCGACCCGCTTGAGGCAGACCCATAGCCCAGGGACACACTGCCGGAAGAACTACCAAAAGAGTGACGGCTGGAAGGTGTCGTGTCAGTACTGGCACTCTCACGCTCCGATCCATAAGAAGCGTCCGAATAATAAGCCTCGGGGGCTCCGTAGGGCACGTGGTCAGCAACATATGGCTCGTTCGGGTCTCCCACTAACTCCGTCGTCGGATCATACGTCTCGGCGGATGGCTCTTCGTCACACGGAGGAGGTGAAGGGGGAGGAGGAGCAGGCGGTGCTATCCTGCGGTGAGGGAACAAGTTGCGATAGCGCCGCACGTCACACATAGGGCTACGCGGAACAGGGTACACCGGGCCCGGAGCCGGAGCCATCGGTGGCAAGGGCGTACGAGGTGAGCGTGAGCGCTCCCGATGGATACTACCAGTAGACCCTGAAGAGGTCGATGAACTGGGGGAGGCAACCGGACGTGGGGAGAAAGGTGCAATAGGCCTCATCGCGTAAGAGAGATAGAAGAAAGAAGAGATTCCTGCGTAGTGTAAGAAGAAGGGGGTGAGAACCTGAGGTTCCCAGCTTGGGGTATCACGAGGGCAACTAATCTATCCTAGGGGCTGACGTCACGTAGGTAGCAAGTAGCAAGTTGTCAAGTAGCAGAGCAGCAATGTAAAGCACACACAATCAATAATGCAATCACACACAAATGCAACACACAATATGATGCATGCCTGTTCCTAATGCAGGCCATGAGCTCATGCGTCAGTTTACTTCCCGCACCCGACGATTACTTAGGATCAAACCCAAGTATGGTTCAACACTGTCGAATGTCGTGGACTTTGGCTCGTCCAATACGGCCATGTTCCGTTGGTTAGAACATGTGGCTATGTTCCATTGGCTAGAACATGCAGCACAACCAAGTTCCTTTGGCTAGAACTGGTGGCATAAAGGTACCCTTGGTACTCTAAATAATCATGGTGAGGATCCTATCACCAACAATGGCTCCATAAAGCAAAGAAACCGCATCGACATGGGGAACAGGATGATTGTTATCGCCTTTTAGATAGCTAGCCATTCAGCTTAAATTCTCAGACAAGCGGGATAACACCAAGCCCTTGTGGCTCTTATCTCATAGTCAAGCGGGATGACACCCAACCCTTGCATTCAATCTTTCTTAGCTTTAGCACATAGCCTTTCTTTAGCTTTAGCACACAGCCGTCTCAACATCTCATAGCTCTTAGCATATCATCGGTTCGTTCCTCTGAATCATTAGCCGGAGTAGCATCTTTGTAGCCGGAATTAGCCATCGGTCTACATGACTTAGCTGAACCAACCGGTTTGACAGTGACCCAAGCCCGATAGAACCGATACTTGGTCGGTTGCCAAACCAATCCTTCTTAAGGGGTTAAACCAGTCCAGAACCATGAACCATTCCCCAAAAGAAAAACTCGATTTGATCGTCGTGTTCCATACCATCGCCGACCAAACCGAATCGATCTCAACTGTCACAACTAAGGTTATTTGGCCACACCTTGGGACTTAATTATTATATGGATTATACGCATTCTCACATTCTCACAATCTCAATACTCGGAGCTTATATCATCACGATAATCTTAGCCTCCAATTTAGCTTCTTTCCACTCTTACACTTATCGGTTTAACCGGTTCTCTAACCGTTTTTAGTTTATTATATTCTCTTGGTGTCTTTTAATAATTTATGATTTCAGCACTTATAACATATCATTATTCTCTATCTTTTCACTTATTAAGGATAAATTATGAATATCCTATCATCTTCTAATTTAGGAGTTTTCTTAGCTTTTCGGCTTTGACTTAGCTGAGTATAAATTCATTATCTTTTTCATCTTTTATTCTTTTTGACTCAAACCAGCAACATTATCATTCTAAAATACACCTTTATTTACCATTAAAACAGTTTTACTCCCAATACACTTTTTAAGACCGTTTTGCCCTTATAATAAATCCTTAATTACCGAGTGAACCTATTTTACTAATAATTTTATAAATTTTTCATTTCAAATCCTTTTGAACCCAAACCAGTTGCATTATTCTCATAACTTATTCAATTTTAAGTGGTAAAAACAGTTTTGAGAAAAGATATTTTTAAAAAGACGAAACTGCCCTTCTAACCCTAGAGCCCTTTTCGATTTTAACTAGTTTTAGTAAATAATTTATTTACCTAAGGTAACTTTATTATTCTAAGGTGAAATTTTATATCTAGACTAATTAGACACATATAAGACCCCATTTAAATCAGTTTTGAAAACAAATTTCATTAAAGATATTTTTACCCTTTTTTACCTAGTCTTTACTTACTAGTTTTACTAAATTACCACCTAGACTTAATCTTTTAAGTTCTTCACCAAAAACACTTATTTTTCACATCAAACTTTAAGTTTCAATTCTGGAAATCACATTAAAACACTTTTATTACCATTTTGCCCTTCATTTCACAAAAACACCATTTTTATCATATTTGATCATCTTAACCGATTTAGTGGCTTATATTTCATGAAATCTTTTGTCCCAAGGGTGATAACCTCTCGGCCATTAAGCATACAACAACTCTCATTATTTTGATCATCAAAAAGCTCATTTCTTGAGCATCATCAACTCGGCCAAAGGCCATTTTCATTGAAAGGCATTTTAATCAATATCAAGCAAGCAATAGGCATTCTCATGGCAATAACATTCAAGCAAGCACACAAGCACATCATATAGCACATTTAGCACATAGCTCTACGCTAAGCCTAACCCCTTACCTTAGGGTGTAGCTTGCTCTTTGATCCACCAAGATCACTTGTTAAAACACCAACTTTCTAGCTTTTCCTTGAGCTTGCTAATCAACCGTGCACTTGGACGTTTCAAGCTATCATTTTTATTTTGAAAAACAAGAAAACATGAGTCATGGGGAGCACTAGGGTTCGGGTATGAAGAAAAGTAAAGAGAGCTTCATTACCTTTGATTAAAATGAAAGATCTTTGAGGACAACAAGGAATGTGGTTCGGCCAAGATGATGAGGAATGACCTAGTCATGAAAAAAAATACAAGAGGCTCTTAATTCATCTTATGAGGATCTTGGATGAACTAGGGTTTGTGCTTACCTTTAAGTATGAAGAAGAAGATGAAGTAGAAGATAAGAAGATGTTGATGAGAGGTTTAAGATGAAGATGAGAGTGATGAAAATGATGGTGGTTCGGTGATGGAATGATGATGTTCTTCGAGTTTGATGAAGAACACTCAAGGTGTTCTTGAGTTGTTCTTATGAAATATGTGTGTTTGATCTTAAATGTGAAGAGAGAGATTGTTAGGAATGTGTTTTTATGTGTTAAAATTCTGGAAATGAGTTGAAGAAAGAGAGAGAGTAGTTTTGGATGTGGCAAGAGAGATTGAGAGCAAATGTGAGTTGTTTGGAGTTGTGATTTGTTTGTATGAAGTAAAATGGATTAGTAACTAAGTTAAATGGTTAATGAAAAATAAATTAGGGCTAGGGGAGGGAGTAGGTTTCGAATAGCAAGGAAAAGGAGTGAAGCTCATTAGCTTTGCATTGCTTGAGGCCATGCAACCAATAGGATTAAAAAGGTGTGTAAGAAAAAGTAATATTATTTTAATCATGGTAACTTTTTATGAGTAATTAACAAGTAAACCTAATTACCATGAGTAACTATTTTATTTTTGGACATTTTTTTTGGGCTGAAGTAACTCGGTTAGGGCTCCCATGCTCATATACGAATTCCGGAAAATTTTCGTTTCCGAAATTACGCGCATTTTAGCAAAACCGTTAAAAGCGTGCCGTAAGGCAAAAAGCGTAGCGCTATTCTCGTACCATAGTCTTAGAATCATCATCATCATTGTCCAAGTCACTATTTAATATCACACAACATCATTTCAAGCAAGCGAGATCAGATACGTTTCGTTATGTTCGTTTCAGAAAAAACCATCGCTTAAGAAAAGCGTTGCAAAAAGACGAGGTTTTACAACTTACTACTCTCAACTACATTTTCTTTTTGGACAACTCTATCTTGTTTTGTAAGCCACTACTTGGGAGTGTGTGAATGTTATGGATATCTTATGTAGTCATGGTGAGATAAGCGGTTAGGAGATTACTTAAATTACTCTTAAGAATGTTGGTTTATAAATGATGTGTACAACGTCTTTGGTAATTAGAAGCATAACATAAATATTATAAAAGTAATTAGTTTACAAATTTTATTGCTTAGCTTCTGTTTTTAGTCAATCATTCGGCTATATATAATAAGTTAAGTTATTGTACTCCATTTTGTATTATGAGATTTTCACCTAATACAACATTTTCTTTTTTCTTTTTTTCGCTTTTTGCTTTGTTTCTCTTCCTCACTCACAAGGAAATCTGTGGCTTAGAACAAGATTTAATATGGTGTTGTGAGCATGAAAAAGCTGCAGATTGATGAACTAACAAGAAAACCTTAATTCTTCTTCCTGCAAACATCCATGACGGACCGAGAAGAAGGAGCTGAAAATCCAGAGAATCCTCCAAATCAAAATTAAACTTTCACAGCCTCAGATCTGCAAAGTTTAGCAAGATTGATGAACTAATTGGCAGCGTTGCAATTCCAAACAGCAAGAACAATGATGAATCCAATTCAAGATCCAACCAATCCGTATTATCTACACCTAACTCAAACTCCGTTAACAACTCGCAACTATCATTCATGGCCAAGATCTGTTTGGTTATCCATCAAATCAAAGAACAAATTAGGGTTCATTAATGGTACTCTCCCTAAGCCAGATAGCACAGATCCAAATTTTGCCATTAATGAAAATACTGGAATTTTGACGATTGAGATTGAAATTTTAGTTCTAGTCTCTATTCATCAAATAGAATATTCAGTCCCAGCCCCAGTCTCTGTCCCTAAAAACAAACGCTACCTTAGGGTTTTGTGTGTGTTGTGTGTTTTAGGGTTAGGTCAACATTGGGTGGGGTGAATTTGGGGATTTTAGTTAACTTAAGGGATATGCTAGAAATTTCAAAGCCACTCTATCATAATGTAACTATTTAAATAACACAATATACTTACATACATATGTACGTATATTAATTTACTAAATTAACATAAGTTTGTGATCAACATATATAATAGGGTTTTCTCTTTTTGGTTCATAAAACTAAAACTAAAATCTCCATAATTCAAATTAAGCTATTAAATCATCATTATTTTTTAATTACTCGAATTATTACTTTAAGGGATAACTAATCTTTTAGTCACTAAGGTTTAAGGCCAAAATCAAATTGGTCACAAACTTTATTTTGTTAAAAAAATAATTTCCATGCACCGTCAGTGTAAAAGAGTTTTACACGTGCATCCAATTAGGTGTTACCACATGATCAAAAGCAATTAATTTTTAAACCCACTACTTCTAAAGTCATATAAATGCATGAATCTGATTGGATGACTGTGTAAAACTCTTTACATCGTCAGTGCATCAAAATTAAACTCAAAAAATAATCCCTAAAGTTTCTTTTACTTTTAAAATAATCATTTCAAAGAAAATTACCCCTCTCTTTTTTCTTTCTCCTCCACCACCACCTCACTACCAAGTCTCCTTTTCTCCATTGTGCACACGATGAATCTCAAATATCTTCTTACACAGTTCTTCCGCCTTATCAAACTGCATCGCTCTAACATTGGCCCCAATCAAGTATTTACAATTTTTTTTATAATTAAAAGAAGGTTACCACAGTACATGGAGAATTATAAATACAAAAGAAAGTAACAAATTACATCACCAAGGAGTTAAACACTCCTATTATTCATCAGCACATCATCAAATGAAAAAGCCACTCTTCCTATCACAAGAATTTAAACATATCATCCAATCCAACCATGCAAATCAATTGCAGAAACACACAAACTATTATCACGAAAATACAACTTAATAGATGGTTGCTAATATATGTATACTACTAACATTAAGCATCTAAAATCTAAATTTTGTTTCAAATATCGTCAAAACAATATGTGGCTTTCAAGCATAACATAAGGCCCAAAAGTGTATATCCGCAATTCAGTATCAGAGTTTCCAAATCTGAATCAATTCCGTATATATCCCCAAATCCAAAATCAAACGAAACTATAAACTTCCAAATCGAGTTCCACACGATCCTTGGGGATCCTCTTCATCAGAGCTCGCTTCAAGACCTAGATTTGGCTTGACTGGCTCAGGATGAGACTTACTGACAACAAGCTCGGACCGCTCATCTTCTCCTACGGTTCTTCGTTATTAGAGTTTTCATGAAAAGAAACGTTTTTTTTTGCCATGAAAACTGTGAAATTCAAGGGGTAAGAATGTGAAGAGGAAGTGGGAGAGAGCCAACTGTGAGTGACGTGAAGAAAGGAGAAACAAGTGGTGGAGGGTGAAAAGGGTAGGACAGAGAGAGGAGGGCAGTGAAGGGAGGAGTGTGGGTGTGACACAGCAGTGAAGATGAAGGAGGGAGGAGGGTTGACGCCAAACACATCTGGGAAGAAGAATGGAAAAAAAAAAGGATTAGGGTGAAGGGTAAAATGGTAAAAATGACAATTTTAAAAATAAAAGAAACCTTAGGGACATTTTTTTAACAAAATAAAGTTTGTGACTAATTTGATTTTGACCACAAACCTTAGTAACTAAAAGATTAATTATCCCTTAGTTTAAATATTACTAAATTATAACGTAGTTTAACTTAAAGCTAATTCATAAAAAAGCTTATCTAATTTACCTTTAATAAAATAATTTACCAAAGTATATACTTGAACAATTAAAATAAAAATTCCGAGTAAATATAAAATGAAATTACTAAACTTATATTTTAAATACACAATATATCCAATTATAATATATAAAGAAATGTATATAAGAATCTTAATCAATTTAAATCGAATTAGTTAAAACAATTTAGAGCTCAAATCATAATATTCGTGCTTTATCTTATTTTTGTAGGTATATATTTTCATAAATTATTGTAATTACCTAATTACAATAATTACAATAATTTATGAAAATATATACCTACAAAAATAAGATAAAGCACGAATATTATGATTTGAGCTCCCAAAATTCAGGATGTTATAGCAGGTCCTATTTCCGAGAGAGAATAAGAACTCATGTGTTGTTGAGAGGCCTTCGGATGTAATCATACCTTACTTAAAGGAGGCTAGCTTCATTGATGTTGCACATATCAGGAATTTTCACTTTGATAATTCCCTACTATTACCCATGGATGATGTCAACCAAATCAATTGTTCTTCCACAATTCTCCCGTGACAATCAAACTTGGCAGACACATGTTTATCATCTTTGAGCCAAAATATTTTGAACCGAATATTTTGCTATGCTCAAATGCAATGCACCAATAGCCGACTTCTTTAATGTGTTTAATTCCTAGCATTTTCATGTTCACCAAAATCAAACTCTTAAGCTTTGCCAACAAATCTAATCGCCAAACGTGCATCATACTTGATTCATGCCCTTCAAAATATGCATCATTATCTTTGCGTATAATTATTGCATTTGAATAAACGGAAACAACTATACGCTCTATAATCATTTTGAAATTCTTTTTGTATAACTTTGTACACAAAACACCTCTCACATTTACTTTAGACGGGGGTATGCATAGATGTCTTGATATACATGTCTAGATGTGGCCCCCAAGTTTGCCTATGTTTGGATGTCACTTGAAGGAGCTGCCTATGCGATGACACTGGTATAAAACTTGTCGACGACAATGCATCATAATGTCTATTCTAGTAAAATTGATACGATAATTTTAAATAGGTGACTATAAATTTTCTATATTTATTTTTTTTAAAAAAACCTTTTAGGTTTTCTTATTAATAAATTAAAAAGCCAAATTTACATAAATAAATGTAGTTTTAGAAACGTATTTCGGTCCTAAGATATACTAAAAACAAATTATTGCTCCTCTCTCGGGATAGTCGGGCTAGGAGAGCCAAAGATAATGTTGATATGCGTACAATCCAAAATTTTGAAATATGAACAAATTTATTACGCCCACACTTCGCTGACAATACGAGGTCTTCACTTTTCACTCAAAAGAATTTGGGTACTTGAATGTAAAAGGGTTGAAAATAATAAAATGAAAAATTAAGCTTTAAATTTTTGGGTAGTCGGCATATTAACATTATCTCGAGTTCTTATAAGTCGAGATAGGTGTAATAATTTGTTTTTAGGGTATCTCGGACTTTACAAACTTAGAATATGTGTTTAGCTTATTTTCAAATATTTAATATATATAAATAATAGTAATAATTTATTCGTTCATAAATTAACTTTTTTTATTCTATTTATTAAATAAAAATTTTTCTAGCGGCAGAAATTACATCATTTGAGCTAGGCTCAATTGGCTCTAATTATTAAAGAAAGAATGGACAAAAATTTATATAATTATTATACGTTGAACAAAAATACATATAAATTTTTTAATGACTCAAATATACGCATGAGATATTTAAACGATATTTTATCATGGGACAAAAAATTCATATGTATTTTTATGTAATAATTCACTTGACTTTTGCCCTTTACTTGTATAACTCGAAATAGTTAAACCCTATATGATTATTACACTCCTCCGGTAAAGCTTCAAAACCATTTGTCTAAAACCCTCTCGCTTCTGAGCAGCTGAGCTTCTCACCCCTGTTTAGTATTTAATCGAATCGTCAACTCTGTCCGGCGGATGCTATCATCTATTTGCGGTGCTGTTCGCCGATCACCGATCGCCAATCACCGGCTCTCTGTTGCGCCTTTCTTTTCTTTGTTTTCTTCCCTACTCTCATCATTCAACTCAATTGGACTATGCCTGTTCTTCTTTGATCATAAACCTTACGTTTTTTACCGGTAAAGTTGATTAACTACGTTTTTGTATGTTCCTTTTTAGTTTTTTCTTCTTTTTTTTTTTTTCCATGTTTGTCCCTATTTTCGGAGTCGTCATGTTGATACTTGTACGGAAAATGTTCTCCCTTTATTATTTTGATTTTATGCTAATACCAATATATCATTACTAAATTTTTAAGTGTAGAATTTTCGATTTCGATTTCGATTTCTTGTGATATATCTTGAAGTTAAGTTGCACGATCTAGTTCGAATTTATGCTAATACAGGCATATACAATTTGAGTTTAATGATAGTTTGAATTATATGTTCTGTTCTCTGATATTTCTCAGTTATATCAAGCATTGAACTACCTCTGGCACAGTATTAGTAGCTCTAATGGATTTGAAGAAGGTTAAAGGAATAAACTGGATGGGAAATATTTATAATAAATTTGAAGCAGTGTGCAATGGAGTGGATGATATTGTTGGGCAGGTACTTTTTAAGATATTGTTTTGTTATTTGTTATTTGTTCTTTCTATCTCCGTCGTTGCTTACTAAGTATTATGTGTTTCTAAGGGCGAAAATTCTTTTTATGTTTAGCATTCAAGGATTTGTAAATCATTTCAGTTCTTGATAGATTTTCTGGCTCTCAAATGATTTAACCCATTTATTAGAACAATCTGCTTCAGTGTTCCACTTACAGAAGTTTTCCTATAACAGATGGTGCATTGCATTAATTTGAGGTTTGATATATATACAACACAAGTTAATCCTATGTCTATATTTTCACAATTGATTCTGTTCAGGATGCTGTTAAATATCTAGAGAATCGGGTCCAGAATGTCGGAGACAGTGTTAAAAGGTTCTATTCTGATGTTGTTCAAGATCTACTCCCGCTTCCTGCCTTGGTCAATGAAAAATATGAAGCTAAGCCATTCCCTTTGGAAAATAACATCAGTTGTTCTGTTAAGGGAGTTGTGGATATTAAAGATGATGATGATAATAATGAAAATAAAAATATTTATAATATAGGTAATGACGAAAAGCCTATCAATAATTTCATGGAGTCATTGCAGGAATATAATGCAATTGATCATGATGAAGATAATCAAGCTCTGGCTTCCACTGTATATGGACTTAATTTTGAAAATAACTCGGATTTCCTGGAGGTGGAAGAATCTAACTTAACTGAGGAAGTTGATGATGATGATGATCAATGTGGAGAAAATGGTGGGGCCAAGCAGGAAAACTTGCATACAATCACTGAAATTTTGACTGTTGATGCTGTACCTCAGCCGATGAATTTGATATTTAAACAAGAAGAACCCTGTCCATTCTCAATATGTATTGAGTCCTGCTCTGGTTCTACTAACAGTAGATGTGGAGTTTCTTTCGGAGAAAAGGATAAGCTAGATGTTAATGTAGAGCTAGGACAAAGCACGTGTTCAATTGCTGAAAATAGTACTATGGATTCATTTGCATCTCAAGTTTCGAATTTCAAGTCTCTTGGGGAGAAAGAATTTCCTGAAGAAGCCTCTTTATTCAATGAACTGTCTGATGTTGTCAATTTGGATACATGTCGTGTACAAACTGAAGTTTGTTCTACTGCTTCTGCTATGTCAGGCGAAAAGCTTAGCATAGAAACAGAACCTATATGCGCTAAAAGTTCCTTGGTTTCTGAGAGTATGCATTCAAAATCACTAGGAAGCTAATCCTTTGAAATTCAATCTTGGAAAATCAATTCAAATGATGCTTCTTCTTGTGTTTCAGGTTGTTCCATGGTACCGATATGTTGTGAACCATCCCCTTCTGTAGCTGGATTGATCCAAGAATCCCAGGATCGACTTGTTTCCTTTTTCCACAGTCAAACAACGGAACCTAAAGGTTATATCTTCATCTTATTATCAATGGGAACATCTCTTTCATTCCTTGCATGTGTAATTTAGGTTAAGCCATTTATGGGTTGCACCTCTCAGTTGCATAATTTATAATTAGAATTAGGCCTGACAATTCTGATGGAAGTTCTAGAGTATCCTTATCAGATATAGTTAGGCTGATTTGATTGTGTAAAATGTTGTAATTAATTCAATATATTTTAGACCCTTGACAATTTGATTTTAAGAAATTGCCTTGAAATATTTTATTTCACTAGATGGGCTTTGGGCTTTGTGGCAGCATGATCAGAGCTATCTGGGTGTGCTGCCTAAATATCATGCTTCTGAACATATATGAACAGAAATGTTAATTATATGATGCTTTATTTTCAGCCCCTAATAATTTGTAGTAGTTTGTATTCTCTCTTTAGACTCAACTCTTTTGCTATATTTGGTTCTTCTTGGGGATTTAGATAGTTTGTGCTCCCTCTATCTCTATTTTTTAGAAGGGTTGGAAATACAAGAAATGTGTCTTATGACATGCTATCTTATACCTGACTCTAGCTCCAAACACATTTGTGTTTTGTCCAGCGACCAAATGCAGCTTTGCAACATTGCGTGCTAACTCATTGATAGAGGTAGCATTTCTGGAAATCAAAACCTCTTGCCTTGATCCACGAAAAAAGTTTTACTTCTTCTCGTGTCCTTTCAACATTTCCTTTGCCTTAATTTTACTTGAAAACAATCCTTCCGTTCCATGAGAAATACTCTCAAAGGTTGATATATGAATATTATTTTGTAATTTTGTAATACTCTGAATCTAACTTAACAGCATGTATTGTTACACTATCCCCCTTTTATATTTTAATGAGTATTAATTTCAGTGAATCACTGCATCAATAAGAATACTACACTTGTGAATTCATCTATCTAATATTGTTTACTCTCCCTCAGATAAATCACTGGTCAATGATATGGAATCTAGTTTGGAAGATATTCAATTAAACATGGACACTAAGCTTGGAGAAAGTTGTGTATTTGTGGATGATATTGAACTCTATGCGGTCTCAAGTAGAATGCAAAAGCTTAGATCATACAAGGTATTCTCTTAGTCCTTTCTAATTATGCTTCGCCTTTTAGCAGATAAAATTCACCAAATATGGAAGCCTCTAATATTTTGTTTTCTTTATCATGTAATTTATGCTTGGAACAACTATATTTACACACGCACACAAAATTAATATTTTGTTTTCAGCTACCAACATAAACACTTCAATGTTTAGCAAGACGACCCAATATGTCATTAATTTGGGATGCCATTGATCATTTGGGTTTTGTGATGTGCGGATAAATGTTAATAACCTTGTTTGTGGAAAAATGCTATTAGAGCAAAGTATTATTTAGTGGCTTATTAGTTAATGGTTGTGCTTTATGTTTTGAAAGCTAACTTATAAAGGTACTTTTGGAAATTGGAATTATATATTGTGACCAAATGATAGGGTATTTATTTTTTGGCCTGAACCACTTCATTACAGCCTTACAGGTATATGTGTAACGAAAAGTATAGGTAACCAATATTTTTTTAACCAACAAATCAGCCAATAAAAAATAGTACATCTGTAACCACTGTTTATAGAACGTCTACAATGAAAGTTATAGAACATCCGAAACCTAAAGAAACCAACATAAGCCAATTTTGTATTTTCTTAGAAACAGAACATCCCAAACCTAAAGAAATAGAACATCCAATTTAAATTGTTGGCTAATATTGGGTGAATTTTTATTGGTTACCTAACATTGTTGTGTATGTAAATATAGGTTGCAAAGAAAATTCAGTTTGTTTTATGCTTCAAAATTATGCTGTAAGGGGAAATAAAAAATTATCGGGATTTTCATCTTCTTTGTGACAGAAAGGAATCCAGGATGCATTTGCTTCAAAGAAAAGGTTGGCTAAGGAATATGAACAACTTGCAATATGGTATGGTGACACTGATATGGAGCCCAGTCCAGGTTTATCCCGAAATCTCTTGCCATTTGGTTCCAGAACATATGTCAGCTCGCAGAATTCACAAGCGCAGCATGCTTGTGAGAGCGACTGGGAGTTGCTTTAAACATAATTAAGTGACACGTTGATAATAATGGACCAATCGCTTTGGCTCTCATACTGTACAAATGCACACATGGAGACTATTTTTCTGTGAAGTACATGCCAATAATAAATTACCTCTGTTAATAATTGTCATTGATGTTTTCGTTAACTGAAAAAATGTGCCTTGTAAATCTTTCTCAAAGCTGCAAATGTGCAACTTTTCCTTGGTACATAATGTATCTATTTCATATGGATATCCAATTACTACGTTTCAGTGTTTCCATTTTGTGTTCCAAGAATTGCTCTACTTTGAAACGAAAGTGGAATGAACTGTTGAAAAATTGTGACATCTTAATTGAGAGATGCCAGTGCCATTTCGTCATTGTTTCCTCTTAATCCATGTTAAGAGAAGTTCTGATAATCCTTCAATAAATATGCATATAGGATCTCATTCCATGCATCTGGGACTCCAGGTAAGCACCAATGAATGCAATCAGCAAAAGATTTCGGGTCGGCTCGCTGTTCTTTTGTCAAGAGCTTGCCCTTGCGTTCGCCATAAACCGTTGTATGAGCATCTTTTCTGTACTCTGATAACTGGGTGATGTTCAACAAGGTGACATTGATCTGCAGATTTTGGAGAGCATCATGTAGTATCCTCATGATCTCGAGATTTGAGCCGGTCCCCCAATAAAGACGACCTTGGATTGGGGATGTTTCGTTAAAGCAGTTTTCATCTGTTCCAGGCCTCCATTCCCAGCTCCTGAAGAAGAAAATCATTTGTAATTTTTTGGGATTGTGATTGGACCAATACAAGATAACTGAGCTCAAGTGTTGCAGGTAAAGGAGCTCACCAAAGATGTGTGGGAGACATGCTCATAAAGAAGACCTTTTGAGTCTCTTGTTTGATGTTTGATTCTAACCAACTAGACCAAGTTTCCAAAGCCAATCTGTATGCTGTGGTGACATTATACTCTTTTACCTCGTTTGGGGATCCATAACTGAAATTTTGAAAGATGAACAATCCAAACCAGCTCAATAACAAAGAAATACACAATTTTGTAAATTCAATGTCACCGTAGATATCAGTTTTTTTTTAAAAAAAAAGTGTGATGAATGGTTGGTTGGTTACTATTAAGGTACGTACGTAGCATTGATGAGAGGCTTGTGCATCCACCAAACATAACTCTCAAAGACCAATATGTCAACTCCAGTCCAATGTTTTCCATGGTTAGCAATTGAATCCAGCCTTACCATACGTTTATGAACAGTATGATTTGTTGCATGATCTGAAATTGATTCCACAATGAACGGAGCCCAGTAGTATTCTATTGATGCATTGAACTCCTGAAAAAAAAAAACAATCTTTTAATATATAAATTAACTTAACACCAAGAAGAATCAAACAGATTAAGTGATGAATGAACAACAAAACTTAATATCTACTTAATGATTGAAAAAGACATTACATTAAACAAATTCTGGTAGTGGTGGTATGATCAGCACTTTTAATTCTCTAAAAATTAATTATTTATTTGAGTTATTATATCCATAACCATAACATTATTCTTTATTTACCTCTGCTTTGAAGATCTTCATAGGTGGAACTCTTTGGAGGGATTTCTTTCCTCTGGGAATTACAGATTGTACCAAACAGACCATACTTTCAAATTGGCCTCTCTGTAATGAGTCCCCAATAAACATCATTCTCTTGTTCCTCAACATGTGCAACAACGTCAGAGGCTCAAATCTGAATTCATGAACGGATCAAACACAACAATATGTCATGAGAATTAGATTTTTGGCTATCTCACAACGAGAAATGTTACATATACAAAATTTTTTATCAATTAAATCCAACCAAGTTGGACAATAAGGTATGGGTCTATGGGTGAGTGGAAGTGTAACATACTCTTAGTACTGAGAATGATTTTCATTGAAAGTAAACTAATTTAGTTAGACTTGGTTGACAAAAAACTTGTACATGTAGCATTACTCATTTTAAGACTTCCTGTTTAAGTCAATGGAGTATTTCATAAGATCAAATTCCTGAATGAGAATGAAAGTATTGAAGTGCTAGAACTTGCATGTTTCTTGTTTGAAATAGTTGAGATAATAACATACCTTGGGATGTTGCATCCATGAGGCTGCCACCTCCAATTCTTGTACAAAGAATCAAGCCTTCCATTCCTCTGGCAAGTGGTTTGCTTCACCAAGTAAGGGCAACTCTCTTCCTCATAAAGAGGGTAAGACACATTGTCCCAAATCCACTTCCCTTCAAATACATTGCAATCTTCTCCGATTCGATACTCTGGCAACACCGCTATCGGCAATTTGCTCCTTCCGCCCCGTCCCCTTGGCCTTCCATAGAGCCTGAATGCATAGCTGTTCTCGCTCCGTAAAGTGTCTAGGACTAGCCTCGAAGTTCCGAGGAGCAGAATAGAGTACAATACAAGGGGAAACAGAGTTTGGATCTTGCGATCAAACAAACACTTCAAAGATTGCATTGGCATGGGAATAAGACTAGCAATTTGAAGGAATTATAGAGAACTGCTATACCGTTCTAACTTTTATTGGAGAGACATTGTTATTTTAGTTTGATTGTTTTTCTTCTCCTAGTACTTGGTTTTTGTGGATTGCTTGAGTTTAAAGACATTTAAAAAAAAAAATCCTTCTCAACGAACGGTTGGTAGGATCGAAGTTTTGCTGCTGAAACTGAAAGTATTAAGATTGAAGGAACATATTTATATATAACCTTGGTACTTTTTTCTATTTTTATAACAAATCCGTAAAATAATGTGGACAGAAATAGTAGAATCAACTTTGAATAATCTATCTCCAACCTTTTTTTTTGGACTTGGCACTCCCAAGCTGTTTAAATGACATTTTCCTCCCTTTTAATTCTAAAACATACGCTATCTCCCAAGCTAATAGCAAATTAGTTTTAGTATTTTAGATGATCAAGTGCTTGTTTGGATTGGCTTTTTTATTAAAAAAATACTTTTAAAAAAAATTATTTTTTATTAAATTTGAATTATTTGGATACGTTTTTTAAAAAAGTACTTTTATTTAAAAAAAAAAGAATAAATTATGTGCCTTTTTAAGAAGTCAACAATGTGTTACTTTTTAAAAAAATAAAAGAAAAAATAATTTCTATTAATCAAAAATCTTTTCAAAAAAGCCATAAAAATGAAAAGTTCCTTTTTCAAAAGTCAATCCAAATAAACCCTTTGTCATTTTGGATTATCAATTTTAATAATTTTGAATGATCAACAATTATCATTCTAGACGATCAATTTTATTTATTAGATGACCAGTATTATTTTTTAAATTAATAATTTGCCCAATGTTCCTTGACTAATGTTGGCCAAAATCTTATTGAGTCCCCGATACAATTGATATCTTTTAATAATGTTTTCTGTTAGCTGTCTTTAAGAAGACACAATCTAATTTCCTGTGCTTTTAAAATCATCCTTATCCATTTGTAACTAACCCCTTTTCAATTTTAGTGTGAACTACGACTAACTTTTGAGATCGGTTTAGACTGGTGTTATCTTTTGAAGTCTGGGTAGGTCACAATCTCACACCATGAGCACATAATTTTCTGCGTCTTTCTGCAAATCTTCACTCTTTAAGATACTCAAGAGGGGTTCCAAATATTCAAGATATTCGGAGTTTATAAAACGAAAGTCATGCTTGAGTAATTCATCTTAAGTCTTTCCGAAAGTCATTGAATGTGCACATAACATGAATACTTGACTAATTCTCGAATAAAGAATTATTTTGACCAAACAATGAAAAGAAACACTTAGAACAGATGATTAAATCATATCTCCCTGAAAATATTAACTTACTTATCTGTCTATGCTATTATGCTAATCATTAAAACCTCGATTTGAAATAAATGTGGACAAACTAAAATCCGTATTATCATTCAACTAAAAAAGATAAGACCAACCGTTATTCATTAATTAACCCACTCAATAAAAGCGAGCCCTAGTTCGAAACAATACCTCCCAAACAAATAAAACTGTATTCAAACCATGTTTTGATTGAACAACCCGAACAATATTTTCATAGGCGTATAACATTATAACATCTTAATTCGTATGCAATCGATAGAAAATCCTTAAAGCTTAACATTAAATATCAAAATAATAAGTACAAGATAAATGCCAAAATGCATACTAAAATACAGCTATTATTGTCACGGAATACAAATTCGAATTAATTTACAAACAGAAAAAATCTGTATGGATAATGTCCTCTCAAACTATCAAGAACACATTACATATTCTGCATGGATGCACTTCTGCAAAATCTACCAAGATGGATTTTGGAGGAGCCAACAAATACGTTCTTGTTTTAGCAGACCTCTTGGTGTAGCACAATCTTCATTTTAATATACTCATTCAACCAGGTGTTAGAAAGAAATAAAGCCAGTCATAAATTGACTGCGTTTGGCTAGTGTCCTTCGGACAACGACATAGACATGGAGACAGATAAAAATACACCGATTTTTTTAATCTTGTTTGGTGATTCCGAAAAGAGAATACTCTAAATAAAATTGTACGAAATTTCATTTTTACCCACCAGTTCATGATTTCAACCCTACCCACCACAACCAACAACTCTTAACTCAATCACAAATTCAATCCACCAGAGCAACACAATCAAGTTTGGTTCAACATTCACAATCCAAATGGCTCTAATATCAATCAAAATCCAAATAAATAACAAATATACGAATAATTAAAAAAGAGAACCAAAGGAAGACAATGGCGTGGTAGAGAGACAACTGCAGATCAAGAGGGGGAGGGAGAAAAGGGGATCTGCAAGATGCTCTTGTAGAAAAAGGCAAGGAAAAGATGATATTTCTGCGGAACTGTAAGGTGCTCAAAACCAAAGCCATCGCGATTTGGTAGCTGGCATTGTCACTGCGGATCTGGAAGCTTGCGCTAGGGAAGATTATGGCGGAGGAACACAACCAAAGAAATCAGGCAGCAAAGAGAAACACGGACAACTTTACAGGAGGAGGAGTAGCAGCAGGGACAAGTCAAGTAAAGAGAAGAGGCAACAGGTGTTGGTGATGGTTAGGGTACAAGTATTTTATATCCATACTTGTGTAGTTGTGTTCCACTGTCTGAAAAAGTTCTGTCTAGGCAAACAAATGAAGTACATCTACCACTGTGTGCGTGTTCATCATGGACATGGGACACTAACCAAACAACCTATATGTATCTATCATAACTAAAAAAACAGAAGGCGGTGTTTGAGAAGATAATATGACACTAAACACCCCTTATTTTAACACTTAACAAATTTCATCGCCTAAGAGAATCCACATATAAAGGACAGGAAAATAATTATCAATCATTTGGTTGCCCCATGCAAATTAATTGGGAAGACAGGAACAAGACTAAAGATCAAGCTATCTTAACAAAGTTGTAAGAAACATAGACTTAAGCACTTCAACTATACAATGTTACATCCAGATACAGATAAACCAAATGTTGGGACATTTCCTTAATATTCACGTATATGATGTAGCAAAAGCATTCAATGTGAAGTACCATCAATCTCAAAGCACAAACGGCATAACTAGATTCATATGAAAAATCTCAAAATCACACTGCAAACTTAGATTGGAGCAAAGTGTAAAATATATAGAGTAACACAAATTCCAATAATACACCCAAAACATAAAACAATAGTTAAAAAATAAAAAACATGGCCATCCAACATTCTAAGAATTGGAGTGCAATCATGTGGTGGATAAGGATGAGAAAGGATGGTGGCAGGAAGAAGAATTAGACAAAATATACATAGCCAGATTCCAGGCTTAGTGACAATGATAACCAAGCATGCAAGATACAGTCAGTAAAACTTATTTTAATCATATTATGGATAATTGGATATTAACCTGAACTTCAAATGATAAGGGATAGGAAGGAAGTATAATCAGAAGGAAGAACTTAATTGATCTACAATGCTCTTTCAGGGCATTGGGAGAACAGCATATTAGGATGAATAGTTCTGCTTACTCAACCATAGCATTGGTCTTGAACATCCTTCAAGTTAGCAATCAACAATCTCATAACAATGAACTAAAAAAAGTGCTACATGTACGCCAACTGATAAACTAACGACATAAAGCGGTTCATCATCAACCAGCTAAATAAACAAAACCCCATTACTTGGGAAACAATACCCCCAATTTAACCGGATTCCGAATTTCACAACCAAACCACCATTACAATGAAGGACACTCAAGGAGCAATAGAACCACAAATTTAGTGAAGTTCAAGAATACCGACAGCATATTCCATTGAATTGCAATCCTGAGCAACTTGGAACCAGCAAAGTGATGCAACATACAACATAGAATCAGTTAAGCAATGGAATAAGAATCTATGTAACTGCCTCAAATATTCGATTATGTTGAAATCTTTGCAAAGCCTATATGTTTGGAAGAAAAATGGTCAATACCACAATATAAAATAGTGAACTTGGATCATTCTGTGTGAATTTAAATAACAGTACAGATGATATCAAAATCCTTAATGTATGAAGAAATGTCAAGCTAAGATGTGGGCAATGAAGCAATACAAAGCACTAGTAGT
>JASCZI010151156.1:66580-98417 GCA_036250425.1 Stylosanthes scabra | reverse complement strand
GATGAACAAAATAGAGGAGGACGAGGAGGAGAACAAAAAGATGATGATAATGAAGAAGAAGAATAAGATGAGTACATTTGAGTACATTTCAGTGGTAACTTCCAATGATCTGTTTATGTTTTCATTCAAAACCGTTTCTACTTTCATTTCAAAACCGTTTCTATTTTTATTTAAAATCGTTTCTACTTTCATTCAAAATCATTTATACTTTCATATAAATTCCGTTTCTGTTTTCATATAAATTCCGTTTCTGTTTTCGTGACCCAAAGTTACGCCTAGGCGTAAACAAGACCACGCCCAGGCGTGGGTTCATCACCAAATTCGTTTCTATTTTCATATAAATTCCGTTTCTGTTTTTATGTAAATTCCGTTTCTGTTTTCGTGACTCAAAGTCACGCCTAGGCGTAAACAAGACCACGCCCAGGCGTGGGTTCATCACCAAATCCGTTTCTGTTTTCATATAAATTTCGTTTCTGTTTTCATGTGAATTCCGTTTCTGTTTTTGATATAAAATCTGTTTCTGTTTTTCATGTAAAATCCGTTTCTGTTTTCATTCAAAATTTGTTTATGTTTTCTTAGAATATTCAATTCAATTTTTCATCATCAACAACACCACCAACAACAATAACAATGTAATAATGGAGGAGAATGATGAGAAGGAAGAAAAGGACGAAGAAGAGGAAGAAGAGGAAGGAGAAGAGGAATAGGAGGACGGAGAAGAGGAAGAAAAAGAAGACGACAGCGACGACGACGACAATGCAGCAATAACGACGGTGATGTTTGCAGCGACGACAACGATGATGGTGGCAGTGGTAGCTGCAATAACTGAGAAGAAAAATGAGGAAGAGGAAGACGAGGAGCTGAGTTGCAGAGAGAAGAGCCCCTTTTCGCGTTTTTCAATTTTTTGTGGGTGAGTGTTGTCCGTGTATGCATGCGCCTGGGTGAGAGTGGGACAAAATTGCTTGGTTTGACTTGGTTGGGTAATTTGCTTGGATGTGTAGCATTATTGTTTACAAAATTATAGTATCATGTGAAAATTTTTTACTATGATTTTGCATGTACATGTACAATCCTTTGAATATTTGATGATATTATATTCTTTTTCACTTGTGCCTGATAAACTAGAATTCCTTGGTTACAGTTAAAAGTTTATAACATAACTAATATATTAGAAGATTTTTTACTAGAAATATTTTTCTAGCAAAAGATAAAGAAATTTCATTTTTTTTTTCTTGGGATTAGATATGAGATGTCTGAACTAGATTGGGGAGATCTAGTATATATGGGAAATATATTGATTGCAAAAGACGTTAATACCTGCTTTCTAAATTCTAATATTCATAAATTCAAATTCAAGCACCATATATTGGTTATTTTTCAAAACTTTACAATAATAAAAGTTTAAGACATTTTAGTCAATATTTAACTCTGTTGCACACAATACCCATTTCATGCAAGCACATGTGCAAATCTCAGCCAAATTTTCAAGCCTTCGCTTACCATACTGTATAGGTAGATTCATTACATTAACTATGGGGTAAAAGGAATTTGAAAAGAGAAAAAAAAGAAGATGGCTATAAGAAATGGGACATTGATGAAGAAGGATACATCCGTGGATCTTTTAATTAGAAATCTTTATTCAAACTCCAGGGAAAAATAGGATAATTGTAAAGTGAAAGTTAAGATATTAATCATTCTTTAATTGAAACTCACACAGTAATAGTTACTTATTTTAATGTAAGTAATACTTCATTTTGCACCTTAGACTTTACAACTTTTTTTAAAAAATTCTTAAATACCGATAAATCAATCTCAAACCAAAAGTTTTTCTTAAAAAAATATATCACTATAAGATAGCGATTAACAATGATATAAATATAAACGAACCTAAATATCAAAAATAAAAATATGAATACAATATGAAGTTCCTTAAGGAGACAAAAGTAAACTAAAATCATGTGGAATTGAGGAATTCATTGACACTTAATACTTATTTATTTATTAAGTTAATTATTTTGCTTAGTGCATAATCAATGGGAGCTTTTCCCATGATATAGACCAATACTGCGTCACTTACTGCCACGTGTCTTCGTCTTCAACAGCCATAACAACAACACAAAAACACTTCACTCTCTCACATTTTCTGGTTCAATTCCATTACATCGCTCTCTATCTCTTTCTCTCTCTCTGCATTTCAACACGCCATTTTCCACATTCTTTGGTCACACAGCGAATTAAGGTAACCGCTTTTTCAAATCTCTTTCTCTACGTGAAGCATGTGATTAGGTGCATTTCTTTCTGTGTTTTTTCAACTTTCAGTTCTCTCTGATCGTGGTGAGAGAAGAAGCTTCTTGATCTTTTATGTGATTTTATTTATAGAAAAAAATAGAAAGTGTAAAAGAAAAACCGTTTTGAATTGAATCGTTGTTATTGGAGTTTCAGTTTCTTCCTATTTTCTTGGGAGTAACAATGTGCATCGAGAATGCATCTTAAAAGCCCCGTATGAACAGAAAAATAAGGTTCTGGAGTTGTTAGATCTGAGAAAAACTTTGCAACTTTGTTCTTAGTTGATATTGCTGTGTTGTTGTTGGTGGTGGTGGCGTTGTTATTACTAGTGAGTTTCTTTGATTACTGTTTCTTGTTCTTGTGATACTGATCATTGCTGAAGCCTTAGAAAAATTCATGTAACTTTGTTGTTTTAATTGATCCCTTGGGGTAGTTGATGTTGCCATGCTGTTATTGCAACTGATGAGTTCTTTATTGATGTTTCTTAATCTGGTGATGCAGAAGCCTGTATAGAGTCTCCTGCCTTTGCTAGGTTTCTGGAGAAGATTTTAATCGTTTCAGTATGCGGGGACGGCAGCGAGTTTCATCCAGAGATTACATAACTGGGCATGGAAAAGAAGAAAATTCTGGTACCTTGGTGCTTTTTGTTATCTTCTTGATGTATTCATACTTTATTGAATTCCTGAGCATTCTAATCATCCTGTTCATTTTTAAAAAAAACTTGGGTTTATTGATTTTATACATGAGTGCTCCCACAAATCATCAGAGAGAAAGCTATTTCCATATAGTATATGATTTAAGCATAGACTGAAACAATTGAAATGGTACTTTAAAATGGATAATATTTATTAATCAGAAATTCAACTAAATTTATCGTCGTAACATCATATTTGTCTACATATGTGTTCACATGACTTCCTTGCTGGAACATTACTCTCTTCTTTTTTGAGTATATATAGTGATGATTATTGATGTCTACATTTTTTGAGTAGCATGTGCTTAAAAGTTGTGTTCACACTTGATGATCCATTCCATTCACAACTAACAAATTTTTAGTTTGAGACAGAAATATTATTGTGCATATACATAAGGATACGGTGGTTACTGGTTAACATCGGAAAATATTATAAATCATGGCTTATGTACTTAGTGCAGTTAAGAAGTCAAAAAAGAATTAGCTTTCTATCTCATTTTCTTCATGTAGTTTGGATTTGGAATTATTATAGCCCTGGTGGAGAAATTGGCTTCCATTGATATCACTAACATAAATAAGTTTTGTTTCAAGCTTCAGTGCGTTTACAGAATGCAAAACCTTGGCGGCGGTCTTTACGGCATGTCGTAGTGGCCTCTCTATCTTCATTCTTATATGGATACCACATTGGGTATGCTCTTCCATATTGAAGCTTGAATAAGCTTTATTCTCTTGCGTTTTGAAATTAGTTAATTACCTTATTGTTATGTTGCTTATGCAGAGTAGTCAATGAAACCTTAGAGAGCATTTCTGAAGATCTTGGCTTTAGTGGGAACACAATAGCTGAAGGTACTTCCTTGTGTTTGTCTGATTAATATTAAAAGTTAAAAGCTAAATCTCAGGTTTTGCATATAAATATTTCTGAACTTTCTTTTGCTTTTTATGTTGATGAAGGTCTTGTAGTAAGTACCTGTTTAGGAGGTGCTTTTGTTGGATCTCTGTTTAGTGGTTGGATCGCAGATGGGGTTGGGCGTAAAAGAAGTTTCCAGTTGTGTGCATTGCCTATGCTAATTGGAGCAGGAATGAGGTATCTGCAGCATAATAAGTGCAAATTAGTTTTTATCTTTCTCCATTTCCATCACTTTACAATCTTATGCAATTAAGATTTATATTTTATTCTGCAAAGGAACTAGCAACAGTTATGCTGTTAACCGACAATATATATTCTCAAAATATTGTGATAAAATAATGGGATCCGTTTTCTCGTGCTTTCTTTGTTTTATATTTAGGCATATGTTATCTTGTAATCTGTTTTCTACTTTTGATGACAATATGCTAAATTCATAGTTATTCACAACTTATGCAGTGCAACAGCGAATAGCCTGTGGGGTATGCTTTTGGGAAGGATATTTGTTGGTACTGGAATGGGACTTGGCCCACCTGTTGCTGCTCTTTATGTGGCTGAGGTATATTGTTTGACATTGTTGTGTATGTTATGACATCGCAATATTACTCAATGGAGGTCTCTTTGGTTATCTTACAAAAACACATTGAAAATCCATTTGCATTTGTAGGTATCACCTCCAGATGTGCGGGGTACTTTCGGGGCTTTAACTCAGATTGCAACATGCCTTGGACTTATGGGTTCTTTCTTTATAGGAATCCCATCCAAGGAAATAGTGGGTTGGTATGAAATGATATTATAGCTTGGTTTAGCGAACTATATATATTTATGGTAGTGTTATCTTATCATCCAATTTTCACAGTTGCTTTTCATGTGGAAATTAATGTTCAGGTGGCGGATTTGTTTCTGGGTATCCATCATTCCTGCTGCAGTGCTTGCCCTTTGCATGGAGATCAGTGCAGAGAGTCCTCATTGGCTGTTCAAGGTTGTCTTTGCGTAAATTATGAATAACTTCCAAATTCCAAGTACATACTGCTAACCTTTTGTTTTCAACTATCTCAGATCTAACTGTTAGAAAAATGTTGATCCTGACCGTGGTTTATTGGTTATTTAAGTGTGAACTTGGTATTTTACTTGGATTATAATTAGGCTAGAGAGACAGATAAGTATTGGAAATTAACATGTTAGGAGCATGTAAGACTGATACTTAAAACGGTTATATCATTCTCCATATTTTTTATTTTCCATCTCACTACAATTAATTCTCTTATTAATGATGATATAAAATAAATTGTTTCTTTATTTACTGCATTACTGCACAGTTTACTTATAAGAGCAAGACTGTGAGTCATTTGCCTACACTGGAACCTATAATTCTTTTTTTCCCCAGAGAGGAAGAACGATTGAAGCTGAGGCTGAATTTGAGAAGCTCTTGGGAGGAGTAAATGTGAAACCTGCAATGGCCGACCTGTCTAAGTCTGACAGAGGTGATGAGTCTAGTTCTGTAAAACTATCAGAATTACTCTTTGGTTGCCATGCTAGAGGTAAATAACCATATTTTCTATTTCCGAATACTGTTTGTAGAATAGTTGAATCTTCTACATGACCACTTTATTTTATCATAATCTTGAAATATTGCTTGTTTCTGCATTTTGCAGTGATGTTCATTGGTTCTACGCTTTTTGCTTTACAGCAGCTATCTGGCATAAATGCTGTGTTCTATTTCTCCTCAACTGTCTTTGAAAGCTTTGGTGTACCCTCTGATCTTGCAAACACAAGTGTGGGAGTATGCAATTTATTGGGTATTCTGGCTTAGCTCTTTTTATTCTTTTATTAAAAAAGGTTTCTTGATTTTGTACATAATGTTTTTTGGATAAATACTTACTGTGTATTTCACTCAACCTTATTGTTTACGGTACTGCAGGATCAATTGTAGCAATGATTCTGATGGATAAACTTGGAAGAAAAGTGCTTCTCATGGGTAGCTTTTTGGGCATGGTAAGAAAGAAAGAAAAAAGAATGAAAATAATAACTTTGCCAATTTAGGATTGGAAAAAAAAAAAAAAAAAAAACTCCCAAGGATCAAACTCTAGACTACCTGGATTTGAAGTCACAGATAATATGTCTAGCACTAAATTTTACATTTTATAAATTTAATTATCTAGTTAATGAGAAATATATGATCTGAACTTTATTGTTTTTTCCGCATAGGGTGTAGCGATGGGTCTACAAGTTCTTGCTGCAAGTTCATTTGCAGCAGGATCTGGAGCAATGTATCTATCTGTTGGTGGCATGCTGATGTAAGTTTTCGAATTCTTGAAGCTTGAATACAATTAAATATCTTATATTTGTCCTTATTCTGTTAAATACAACATATGGATTGAGATACCTTACCTTCTTTTCTTTTTGTACTTCCAAATTACTGAATAAATCTCTATTGTGAAATGGAAAATGCAGGTTTGTGCTATCATTTGCACTTGGAGCTGGTCCGGTTCCTTGTCTCGTCATGTCAGAAATGCTACCCGGCAAGATCAGAGCAAAGGCGATGGCAATTTGCTTGGCTGCACATTGGGTAACTGTGAAAATTCTCATAGAAAAATTAAACTATTTAGGCAAATCCTTGTTGAATATGCTCTACTTGTTTGGCTCCTTTCTCAGAGTATTGCTTTTTAACAGGTGGTAAACTTCTTTGTGGGTCTACTATTTTTGCGCTTGCTGGAGCAAATTGGGGCACAAATCTTGTATACTATTTTTGGTTCATTCTGTCTGATAGCAGTTGCATTCGTGAAGAAGTATATTCTTGAAACAAAAGGGAAATCACTACAGGAAATTGAGATAGCTCTTCTTGCTCAAGAAGCATCTTAAATGCACTAAAAGGCCCATATGGTTGAGGTATAGCCATTTTTTTTCATAGGCTAAAAGAGAGTTATACACAGTTATATACATATTTTGTGGCTGATGACTGATGAGGGTAAATAATGTTGACTTCTCTTGTGGCTAGGTGGTAATATACACAATATTTTCGATTTGATTATATAAAAGGTTGTTCAATCATGTTCGGATGTAATTTTATCACCTAGATGTCAGAGAAGCATTGTAACATTACCTTATTTTAGAGAACTTCAGTGAAATAATAAAACAAAAGAGAACAACAGTTCAGAAAATAAATGAATTTCTCAATGATCATTGCACTTTCTCTAAGTTTTGAGCAATTTCAACAATTTCAGAGGGTTTTTACTGGTCTGTTGCTACATTAATCAACCCATATTTCTTTATCTTAATCATTTTCAGGAAGTTATCTGCATGCTGCATCAAGGGGTTTTTGGGGGGCTATCATCCCATGCTGAAGTTAGACCCATGCATCAGGTGTTCACTGGATGAGATTTGTAAATTTTTTAGTTTCTTTTTATGTAAGACTAGATTTAAACCGAATGGTTGCATGGAACCAAAATGAATATATTTTTTATAATAGAAAAAAGACTCATAAAAATGGAGAACAATTTGAAAATAATGTATAGCAAAATGTATGCAATTAAACTCACATAATAGGAAAACCATGAACCAGATATGTGGCCATATTCTGTAGATTTAAACAAGGTTCATGGCATAAACCAACAAGGTGAATAAAACACTCTTCTTCACACGTTATTTTCTCCATCACCCGCTTCATTTTGTCCTTATTGAAACAACTGCAAATTAAAATATTGCAGGAGTAGAGTTAATAAATTAAAGAAGATAGATTTACAGATAATATTTTGATTTTTTTTTTTTGGTGTCTAGATAATATTTTGATTTAGAATAGTTTTTAACAGATAAATAGAACAAAAATATAAATCAACCATGTATTTGCTATATATCCATCCAGCTTACATAATCGTGTAAAATCTATTAAACCTATTCCTGTAATTAGAGATGATCAGCGCTCCCTTGTTTTGAGCTGCTAGGCTTCTTGTTTATTTTGGTCACCAAAAAAAAAATCTATTAAACCTATGCGGACCAACACTAGTTTCTGAAAAAACCATTTAGTAACAGATCAATCAAGGACCGAAATTCAATAGTGCAATAGAAATTCTTGCAATTAAAAATTTCTCATTTGGATATCTAACAATGATGAAAAAGGAGCAAATGAGACATTCCCATGGTTCAGTCAATGTCATTTTATGGCAATGTGAAAAAAACAGAAAAAAAATCTCATACTGCTAAAATAACCACATATGGCAAACTCAAGTTGACTTTGAGTGAAGGTAATCTCTATGTGTGAAACAAAATAAAGCTGATCCAGCACGTTCCTATGATTCTATCCCTACATTATTGTATAACGAGCACTACAAAATAATGAAACTACGATTATGCTAGTAATACTACTAATAGTTGGGCCGATTCCATGATGAAGATAACACTACAATACGTTTTTAACAAAAATTAAATTGGCAGTCTATAAACTGATAATACGGTAAAAAGAGAAAAATAAACAATCTTACATGCATCAGTAGGGTGAAGCTTCCAAAATTACTTGGGGAATATGAGCGATCTTGTGCCAGTCCTGCTCTGTTCCTTCCTTGCACCTGTCTATCAATGCTGGGCAGCCTTTAATATTCAAAGATTCGAGTGAAGTAAGATGGCGTACACCTTCAGGCAAGCATCTCAAACTCTCACACCGTTCAATTGATAAACGTCGAAGGGAACATAAGTCTTCCAAGCCCGCTTCTGGTAAACACTCCAGCTTATCACAGGAACTGATCTCTAAATCAGACAAAGCAGTGAGTTTTGTGATGTCAGATGGCAGTTCCTTCAATTCCCTGAAATGTGATATGTACAGAGTTGCAAGAGAGGTCATGTTGCTCATCATTCCCTCTGGGAAGCACCACACTTCGTCACTTCCATAAAGACGAAGTTTGTTAAGACCGTTGAGATTAGAGATGGACTGCAGTAACTTGCTGCTACATCGCGAAACAGTAAGATCCTTAATACGTGGAAGGCACGGCAATTGCAGTTTAGGGCATTCTCTGATTTCTAATGTAGAAAGAGAGGGGAACATGTCCGCCGTTTCCCGTTTCAACAGCCGTTCCAAGTTTGGCAACTCGAACAATTTCAATTGCTCCAAAGATGGGAATGGGTTTGCTTCAACACCCTCATAACTTTCATCTTCATCAATGTACCTCACATCATGCATGCTGAATATCACAAGCTCTCTAAGAGACGGGAGTCTCCTAAGAGACGGAAGATGTCCGCAGTTAACACAAGAGAAAAGTACCAAACGAGTTAAATTCTTGAGAGTTGAATTGTTTCCCATCCAAGTTGGAAAACATAATCCCTTATAGCCAATTATCTTCAACTGCTTGAGATTTGAGTGAGGTTGAAGCATTTCGAGTACTTCCTCCACAGCAACTGACCCTGTTTCAAGACTGTATTCCCAGTATAAAGATAACACCTGAAGGTCTTGTTTACCCTTCAAATTGGCATCTTCAGCTTCACATATACTCCCAACATTTTCTAGGCCTTTGATGCTTAGCTCTCCTCCAAGATTCAAATCACGTAACTCTGCCAAACTATGACCTTTCTTTGAATTGACGATGTATATACTTAGTGTTCTCAATTGAGACAGTTTGCGAATGTCTGGACACATTTCAGATAGTACATCACAATTCTCAAGGACAAGATGTCGGAGATTATGTAAGCGAGTCAAGTGTTTCGGCAGACTACAAAGCTTCGCACAAGTCCGTAGTTTCAAGATTTCCAATTTATGTAAACTGTAAATAGAATCAGGAATGGTTATTATACCTAAACCATAAAGTCCTAAGTATCTCAACTGCCTGAAATTCTCTAATGAAGGAAATTTGGAAGAGTTTATGCATAAAACTCGAAGAGAACTATTTGATGGATAAAAATGGTCACTGCTCAACCAGTCCCACCAACCCAAATGATATAAAGTCCGCAAAGATTCAACTTTCTCACATGCTCCCTTTTCCAATGCATCAGAATTGAAACCGATATGATGTGTGTTTCTTGGCAAGTCAGTCAGGTTTGCTTCCTCCTCCAAACACATACATTCTTTTTCTGTAATTGACTGAGCAAGATCATGGACTAAATCATGCATTTTGAAAGAAACATCACCTGAATCATCATCAATCTCCACATCTTGAAAAAATAATTTTTGGCAGAGTTCATTCCAATGCCTGTTGCCAACCTCCTCTGCATTCAATTTTCCTTGAGACAAAATAAACCCGTTTGCCATCCAAAGATAAATCAACTCTTGTTTGTTGATTCTTTCATCTTTGGGAAATATGGCGCAGAAAGCAAAGCACTGCTTCAATGTTGGTGTTAGGTGAAAGTAGCTCAACTTCAATGCAGGCAAAATACGATCCTCATCTGGTAAATTCCATAGGCTACTTTCCTTAACCATAAGCCATTCTTCTTTGGGCTTTGACCGCACTAGACCTCCTAATGCTTTTGCTGCAAGAGGCGATCCCCCACACTTGCTCACTATCTCCTTGCCGATTTGTACAAGCTCTTCATCGTTCTCTTCGTCAGGGCTAAATGCATAGTGTTTGAACAATGACCAACAATCTTCATCAGAAATCCCAGACAAACCATGAGCATGGTATGCTCCCATGATTGTTGCAACTTGTTTATCACGGGTGGACACCAAAATGCAAGAACCTTTGGATCCACAAGACAAAACAGATTTCAAATGATCCCATTTGTCTTGGTTTAATCCGAACTCCATTTGTTGGTTTTGTCTCCACACATCATCTAAAACCAACAAGAACTTTTTACCCAGAAGCAATCCTTTCACTTTTTCTTCCACCACAGGTAGCTCCAACCTTTCACACTTATCCTTGGTGACGGATTGTACAATGGAACACAAAATCCTTGTGACATCGAAATTCTCAGAGATACAAAGCCAAATCTTCAAGTTAAAGTGGCTACTTACTAGCTCATCATTGTAGACAAATTGAGCAAGTGTTGTTTTGCCGAGACCACCTAAGCCGACAATAGGATAGACAGAAAGGAACTCGTTGGGCTAAGAAGAAACTCCACAACCTTCTTTTTATCTCCATCTTGTCCATATACTTGAGGACTGGTAATAGTTGGGCTGGTTTGGCGCCAATCAGCTACTTCAGTTGGCCTCCCCCTCTCCCTGGCACCCTCCCTGAGAAGAAATTTGTTCTTATCTTCAGCAATTCGATCCAATCTTCTTTTGATCTCATTCAGCTTGCGTCCAACCTTGCAGCGAAGCCTGATATTATTCGGTTTGAAAGAGGATAAGCATCCAAGTTGAGGGGATTCCGTAGGCAGTTTGTCAAAGATATCATCCAGCACATACATTGCATCTTTGAGCTGCTGCAGCCACACCTTTAGAGGACCATTTGACCATTGTTTCTCCTCTGCATCATCAAGAACAGCCTTGATCATTTGTAGAGTGTGCGACAGATCTTCAGCTTTTTCCTTAAATCCAGAGAAGGCTGCAAATTCAGTCTGGACAAAAGGGATCAACTTTTCCAGCACAACTCCAAGCAAGGCTCTGCCATTTTTGAGAAATGCAACAGATGAAGAAAAAAACAAAAGAAAGATAGGAAGACAAAGATCAATGATCTGTTTTGATAAGTGCAGATGGCAATAGGAAAGAAATGAATTTTGAATATGAACGGTCTTGGTTTACAAAATGCAAAGAGTGTTGAGAGATTAAAACTTGAAGCTAACAAAAGTCAGTGGAGCATCTTTTAATTCTTTCTTGATGTTTACCATTTATTCTTTCTTCATATGCTTTATCCAAAATGATATTTTTGGAATAAGTGCCTACAATTATTCTTCCCTCTATGGCGAAGCAAAGTAGTTTAAGATGATATGATTCTTTTCTTTTCTTGATCTGCTCTGTTAAAAAAGGAAATGGGTAAACTTTGCTCAGGGGTTTAGTATTTGTGATGTGAGTAGTATTGTCTCTACACATCATGCTAACATTCATCATCATCCATGTACTCCACATAATTAGTTTAAACAATTTCAAGTTACTTAAACATGAGATTTTACCAAGTTTTTTCAAGGGCACATATGAGATAGTGAATGACACTCGCAAGTAACAAGATGGCTTAAGAGTTAAGACTATGTAAGCAAGGCAAGTGTTTGGGTAGACGACCAAATTTCTTAAACTAGATTAGTTTTAAAATTTCTAGTTTATGAAAATTGTGAATGAAATCATGGATAACCTTTATCATCAAGTCACAAAGTGCTAAATACCTCAAGTGAGTGAAAATATTGGAATATTATTGTAGACTTAAACTTTTGGAAAATTTAATGATTTAGTCCTATTTGCAAGGAACTTCTAATGTTATCCAATGATTGGGAAAAGAGAAGATGAATCTTCACTCTTCAGGAGTGACATCCATTTGTATGTAAGGAGAATCTAAATTTAATTTTTTCATGCAAGCATAATAGCCCAAATTTATCACAACACTTCAACCTACATGCAGTTATGCAGTATTCTTTCTGAGTTATTGAGTAATTTATTGTTTGTTATCCCTTGGCATTGTTTGAAATTTTATAGATTTCTCATTTCTCTATATGTTTGTGTCTTAATTGGATAAAACTATGTTTTACCTTTTTTTAATAGAAAGATCATACACTTATAACAGGAAATCTTTCAGATTAGCATACCATATTACCATTGCTTTAGAATTCTTCCCGAATATCAACTATATATTCATGAAGCAGCAAAAAAACATTGTTGAATATGCTCTACTTGTTTGGCTCCTTTCTCTTAGCATTTCTTTTGTATCAGGTGATAAACTTCTTTGTGGGTCTACTATTTTTGCGATTGCTGGAGCAAATTGGGGCCCAAGTCTTGTATACTATTTTCGGTTCATTCTGCCTGATAGCAGTGGCTTTTGTGAAGAAGTATATTCTTGAAACAAAAGGGAAGTCACTACAGGAAATTGAGATAGCATTTCTTGCTCAAGAAGCATCTTAAATGCACTAAAAGGGCCATATGGTTCAGGTATAGCCTTTTTTTTTTTTTTCATAGGCTAAAAGAGTTTTAGCCGGTTATACACATTTTTGTGACTGGTGAGGGTAAATAATGTTGACTTCTCTTGTGGTTAGGTCATCCAACAAGCACATAGATAACACTAGTTTCTGAAAAAAACCATTTTAGTAACAGATCATTCAAGGACACAATTCAATTGTACAATAGAAATAATTGTAGCTAAAATTTTCCCATTTCAATATCCAACAATCATGGAAAAGGAACAAATGCAACAATCCCATGTTTTAGACATTTTCATTTTCTGCCATTGTGAAATCAAAACATCTCATACTAGTTGAACTAATTTAAAAGAGCCTGAATTGCCAAAATAATCCACATATGGAAAACTCAAGTTAATACAAGAAAAAAACTTTGCAAAGGTAATTCTGTATAACTATCGGAATTACTCTTTGGCTGCCATGCTAGAGGTAAATAACCATATTTTTTATTTCCGAATACTGTTTGTATAATAGTTATATGTTCTACATGACCACTTTATTTTATCATAATCTATTGTGAAATGGAAAATGCAGGTTTCTGCTATCCTTTGCACTTGGTGCCGGTCCGGTTCCTTGTCTCGTCATGTCTGAAATGCTACCAGGCAAGATCAGAGCAAAGGCAATGGCAATGAAACTACACGAACCAGATATGTGGCCATAAACCAACATAGTGAATCAAACAACTCTTCTTCACACATTTTTTTTTCTCTGTCACCCGCTTCATTTGTCATTATTGAAACAACTGCAAATTAAAATATTGCAGGAAGGTTAATAAAGAAGATAGATGCATACATAATATCTTGGATTTAGAAGAGTTTTTTTAATAGATAAATATAACAAAAACATAAATCAACCATATTATATTAGTAGATTAAAAATCAAACATGTGTTTGCTATATATGTCCAGTTTACATAATTGTGTAAAATTTATTAAACCTATACCATAACCAATACTAGTTGAAATAATTCAAAAGGGCCTAAATTACCAAAATAATCCACATTTGGCACACTCATCTTGATACAAGAAAAAAAAACTTGCAGCAAAGGTAATCTATGCATCAAACAAAAGAAATCTGACCCATACAAAATAAAGTACAACATCATTTTGGCAAAAATGAATTGGCAGTCTATAAAGTAAGAATACAGTAAAAAGACAAATAAACAATCTTACATGGAGCAGTCTCTGTCTTAAACTTGTAAAATTACTTGTGCCAGTCCTTCGCTGTTCCTTCATTGCACCTCTTTCTGAATGCTGGGCCGCCTTCAATTGATAAACGTCCAAGGGAACAAAGAGCCTTCTAACACCTGGAAGACACGGCAATTGCAGTTTAGGGCAACCCTCTATTATTAAGGTAGATAGAGAGGGGAACATGTCCGCTGTTTCCCGTTTCAACAAACGCTCTATGTTTGGCAAGTTCTTCACTTCCAATTCTTGCAAAGATGGGAATGGGATTGCTTCAACACCCTCATAACTTTCGTCTTCATCAATATACCGCACATCATCCATGCACCATATCACAAGCTTCTTGAGAAATGGAAGTTTGCTGATAGGAGGCAGATGTCGGCAGTTTCGACATTGGATAAGTTGAATTGGCCAATGTAATCCCTCATAGTAACTTATCTTCAACAGCTTGAGTTTGGAGTGAGGTTCAAGTGCTTCAAGTACCTGTTCTGCAACCGACTTATTGGTCCTACCACTGCTGTCCCATGAGAAGCTTAACTCTCGTAGGTCTTCTTTATCCTTCAAATTGGCATTTTGAGCTTCAGACATACTCCCAACATTTTGTAGGCCTGAAATGCGCAGTTGTCCTCCCAGATTCAAATTACGTAACTCTGCTAAACTATGCCCTTTCTTTGATTGCACGATATATACACTTAGCGTTCTCAGATGACATAATTTGTGAGCATCAGGAAATGTATCTGATAGATAATCACAACCATGAATGATGAGATGTCGGAGTTTTTGCATCCTACTCAAGTGTTTCGGTAGGTCTCCACAAATCTGTTAGTTTCAAGATTTCCAATCTATACAAATTGCAAATAGTAGTAGGCAAGCTCTTCATATCAAAACCAGAAAGTTCCAAATACCTCAAGCAAGTTAAACTCCCCAAAGATTGTATCTTTCCAGCAGTTGCGCCCAAAACCCGAAGAGAATGATTTTTTGGAATCAAGCTAAAATAATTTGGAGACAGTTGATACCATGTCCGCAAGGATTCAGCTCTCGTAAAGGCTCTATCCTTCAATTGTTTCTCACCAATGTAGTGAGAACTAATATGATGAGGATTTCTTGGACAATCATTTATGTTTTGTTTCTCCAAGCATATATATTCTTGCTCTGAAATTGATTGAGCAAGATCATGCACTAAATCATGCATCTTGAAATACAAACGCTCTCCATCACCTCTGTATGCATATCTGTAGATTTGCAGCCTCCTATGTAAGAAAAACAAACGCTCTTTTTAATAAGCCTGTATATTAGTAAACATGACCAAAACTCCTCAAATTGTAATAATCAAAACAAAGTAGGATGCAAACTAACTAGATGATTGTCTGCATGATTATGGAATATAAAGTTACTATGGTATTCTCCATCACCTCTGTATGCATATCTGTAGATTGAAGTTAATGACTAAGCAAATTAGTTAATTGAAATTGGTTAATCCTCATTCGATTCTTACTAATAAAAAATAGAAATTGAGCATAAGCACCACTTTTGGGTTTAGCTGCTGTTCCACTTAGAATTTGAAAATTAGCTTTTGCAGCATTTGAGTTCCATTGGTTATTAATGAAAATCGCATAATAAGTTCAGAGAATGAAAGACCTTATAAACCACTACAAAATTTCCACTCTAAAAAATAAAAAGTTAACTGTTCAAAGGAATCCAGAGTGATTTCATTTAACTGAATGATAAGCTTTGTGGTATTAGTTAATTATTGTGCACTTTATAGTGGAAGCTTGACATTTTTAACTTTCTAAATTGCTAAGTTATATCTTATAAATTGAATGAAAACAAACCACCCGGTAGCATGTTACTGACTTAATTAGATAAGTGTTTCATATTAAAGCTTCTTTTGCATAAGAAAAACTAAACACTATAAATGGAGCAACTTTTCTACTTTTTCTACCTCACCAAACCTATAGTGTAAATTGGAAGCAGTAAATAAACAATAATTCTAGAAAGTGTTTATAGTAAATAAGTAAACAATCAATGATGCTAAATCATCGTTCAATCAATGGGATCCCTCGGAGAGTTGTTCAAGGAATAAACTTTATGCTATTTACCTTAGTACTTGGTAGTTTAATGAGAAACATTTTTTCTTTATAAAATAATAGCTTTGCATTTTTTTAAAAGAAAAAAACAAGTATATCTATTCTCCTATTGGTAATATATATATACTAATATGTAATACACATCTTATATGGTTAGGGACACAATTTTTATAGTTGATCCACAAAAGTATTTTACTTTTTTATTGGATCAAGATCAATTATGTATAGTTACACAAAATTAGGAGTACTTTTGTACCATTAACCATTACAAATGTATCTTAATAATTTAAGGTGTACTCTTTAATCAGGTTAAAATTTTCACCTCTAAAAATAAGTATATCTATTCCAAACATCATAGTTTTTCAAGTTATAATTCAAATTTAACTTGAAAATGTTTTTAAAATATTATTCAAAGTTGAGCTAGATTGTCGTCATTCTTGGCCTTTCCCTCACACCTTGTCTAAGATCAAAGTTGCTCCGCTTGAGCAATTAGATCCAACTTCCCTATTATCTTATTCAACTTCTTCCCAAGCTGACACTACTGAATAATATTTTTGATGATAAGCACCCATGTTGAGAGGATTGTTGAAAGTTAGCATAGATAAAAAATGAATATGGTGTGTGCTCTAATAAGAGAAGCAAGAAAAATTAGAAATTTTGTTTTCTATTAGGTTAATCAAAATGAACTACTATTTCTAATGCTATTTACTAATATATACTTGTTTTGTACTCTTTAGGAGTACAGTACTCTAGAAATATCATAATTAATATGGTTCCGCGACTTGGGAGTGAACAAAAATATATTAAAGCACGTACATTGCATCTTAAAGCTGCTGTAGCCAAACCTTGAGAGGAGGATTTGACCATTGTTTATCCTTAACATCATCAAGAACAACCGTGATAAGTTCTAAAGTGCCCGCATTTTTTCTTGAATCTAGAGAAGACTGCAAGTTTACTTTTTCAGCACAATTCTAAGCAGGGCCTTAGCCATTTTCAGAAATATAACAAATAGATAAAGAAAGACAAAAAAAAAAAGAAGATCGGATTTTTATTTTGATAAAATGCAATTTGAAAAATTTTCTTAGAATATAAAGTTAAATCTTTTTATAAAGGAACCTTATTGAATTTATCAATCTACACTATAATATTCCACCTGACTAAACATTAATTAAGAGAATACTTAAGGAGAAAAAAATTTGAGTGTGCCCTATATATATTATTTGGGCCATAGTTTAGAAAAGATAAGATTAATTTATAGAAATAATTTTCGAATACAATAATAGGTGAGTAATAAAAGAAATAGGTGATAGTAGGAATGAGTACATAAGGAGTGTGCAAGAATGAAAAAAGAAGAGAAAACATGAATAAATTAAGATGGCTATATATATTCTTAGAATGTGAGACTCAGTACATACATGTATTATGTGATTTTAATTTATTTGTTATGAATACATACTAGATAGTAAATGACAAGCTTCAATGACAATTTATTAGAATTTTGTATCGTAATTAAGATGTTAGTTTTAAGATTTTCAATTTAGACAAATTCCAAATACTAATAGGCAAGCTCTCTATATCCAAATGCCAAAGTTTTAAATACCTCAAGCAAGTTAAACTCCAAAAGATTATATCTTCCTAGTATTTGTGCACAAAATCCGAAGAGAATTTTCTGTTGGAATATATCCATCTATTTGCATGGATTTAGTTTTTAGTAGCTACATAAGAAGAGTTTTATAGCCCTATTGTATAATTTAATATAAGTTTTATAGGCTTTAAATAAAGTTATTGACTAACTTGATTAATTAAAACTCTTTACTAAAAGTTTAAGCCTGACTTATTTAATGAAAAAAGTTGAGCCTAAAATGAGTAGAGTTACGAGCTCCCGTCCAATAGCCCAGTTTATTCTCACCCCTAATACCTAATACTGACATACACCCTATCAATGTAACAAAAATTATCTAAGTAATCATATCAAATTCATCATGATGATGTGATAAAATGATTTTTTAGAATTTTCTTCTAATACTTTAGTTTAAAAAAGGAAAAGTATAAGTACCTAATAATTTTCAAACCAATAAATCAGCCAATAAAAAATAGAACATCCATAACCATTATTAATAGAACATCCACAATGAAGGTCATAGAACATCCGAAACCTAAAATAGCTATCAACTAACTTTAAAAACAGAATATCTGAAACCTAAAAACAGAACATCTGAAACCTAAAAAAATAAAACATCTAATTTAAATTGTTGGCTGATGTTGGCTGAATTTTTATTGATTACCTAGCATTGCTCTTTAAAAAATGACAATAAAAAGAGTTCACACGACCAGAGCTGCCTCCTAAAGCTGCAAATGTCAATAACTATAAATTGCAATGTGAAAGTACTATTATATACCTTCTTCTTGTTTCTTGTAATTCTAATTCATTATTGGTAGGGCCCTCGAACGGGCCGCCTCGCCAAAAGCCCGCTTTTAGGCGGGTTAGTCCATCCCGCCCCGTCTAGTGAGGCGATCCTAAAATTTCATCCCGTCTCGTCTAATGGCGGGCTGGTGGGTTGGCCCGCCAAACTTTTAATTTTTTATTTTTAAATAAAAATAATTAAATTAATTAAAAATATATATTTCAAAAATATATAAAAAAATTTAATTTTTAATTAATATTATTAAAAATATTTAATTAAATATTGATTTCTTAATATAATTTTACAAATATTTCAATAACTTATGATATTTTTACTAATTAACTAATTATTTATTTTATTATTTTTTAAAGTAGCGATAAAAAAAGGCCCGGCGGGCTAGCACGCCCCGCCCCGCCGAAGCCCGCCAAAGCCCGCGGGCTAAACGGGGCGGGTTAGGCGTGTTTTCTTATCTTGGCGGTTTTGAAATTCTAGCCCGGTCCGTCTTTTTTGGCGGGTTAAGCAAGCTGGCCCGGCGGTTTTCGGCCCGTTTGACACCCCTAATGATCGGCACCTTAAAAAATTATAATTTTCAAAGCAATGTACAGAAACATTCACCTACACTTACAACTAAACAAAAACAAATATTTAGGGGCTAAATTTATATTTACATATAATTGAAGAAGAAACTTGATATTTCGGAGTCATTGTCCCCTTAGACTATTCGAGACTCCGCATCTACGAGTCTGATAACAATTATGTCTTTCTGAAAATGATTACCTACCAAACTGAGAGACTAAATTAGTAGTAAACAATAGATGTTGTTGATTTAGACGGTGTCAACACAGGGGTATTTTTTAAATCAATCGAAAACGTTAGGCGTAAATTGAATAAATTATTGTTAAAGGTATTTTTGAAATTTTTCGCAAATGTTAGGGACATAAATCAAACTTTACTCTAATTATTTTAACCATTTTTCATTAGGACAATTAATTTGTGAGTAATGCTACGGAACCAACGTTAGGGGATCAATAGAGAGCTAATGAGTGTAATTAGAGAAATAGTGAGTGGTAAAAGAAAAAAAGAAGAAACATGATATTGGCTTCCTATTATCTCTCTAATATTGACTACCAAGACTTTCTCTTAATTTGTTGTACTTTACCTTATTAGATCATTCGAATATAACTAATCTAATCATTCAAATACAACTAACCATATAATCCAAATAATAAATAATCACATCATTCGAATACAATTAATTTGATTATTCGTCTGGCTTGGGTTGCTTAAGTGTCTAATCCCGGGTTAGAATATTGGAGGCGATATATATGCAAAAGGGAATGTGGCCACGTCAAACCCTCGAAAAAAACACTCGATAAGGCGTAAGGGATTAATTTGGGTTTGCCGTCTAGCATACCCTCCAACAATAAAAAAAATTGATCATTTGTCATGTCGTTCTCTCCTTCTTTTTCCTTGTTGATGTTGTTCTCTCCCTCATCGCTACAACTTTTTTGTCCTTCTCCTTTCTTGTCGTCATTATTCTCTCCTTCTTTGTTGTTGTTGTTCTTTCCTTCTTTTTCGTCGTTGTTCTTCCTCACCGCACTATTATCTCTTTATCCTTCCTTGCTAATGTCATTCTCTCCTTCCTCACCGTCGATGTTCTCTCCTTCGTCTTCATAGTCATTCTTCCTCGATGTTGGACGGTTTCAACATCAATTACTGGCTGGTGAGGTTCGACCATTTCTTTCGTCTCTCTAACATTAAAGTGGGAGATAGTGTCGCCGTACTTGTCGTTCCTTGTCATTTGTTCTTGCCTCTTTTTCGCCTTTTTTCTGTAAACCATGTTACAATATGTATGCAAAGGTTTTTTGTTTAGGTTTTGTTGATTGACAACCATCGAAGATTTGAGGATTCGCATTGAAAGCAAAACAACAAACGACAAGAAAACGAAGTCCGCAAGTTTAGGTAATAATCTTGTCAAGAACCAAAGTTGATTATCTTTCTTTCACACACACACAAGAAAATGTTTTTAAAGAAAACGTTTTATGAAAACTATAGACGTAGATGCTTTATAATTTGTTTTATGATAAAACAAAGATAAGTTTTGATTATCAATGTTTTGGGATTGTTTCATACATGACAAAAATGTTTTTAAGGTGTTTTAGACACAAAAGAAAATGTTTTGAAAAGTTTCTGTAGCACGCATAGGCGATGGTTTAAAAGTTAGTGCATGCTGTCAATCTCGACCTTTTGTGCACCAAAGTGATGATAACTTGAGCTACAGAAGTTCAAACGATACAGTTCTTGTTGCGTTAGAAAGCTAACATCCAGAGCTTCAGATTGATATACACATGTCTGTAGTGAACAGTAAATTACTATTCCAATGGCTAGCGAACAGTAAATTACTATTCACAACGGCTAGTTGCTTGGAATTTCTATAAATACATGTTTTGGAGCTCATTTACAAAAACACAACAGTTGCTCTAAGCTTCCTTGCTATTATACTTCATTTCTACATCTTTTTCAAAGTGATTTGATCACAAAATTAAAAGAAAAACACATTTGGTTCATAGTTCTTCATTTGTAATATTTCACTCTCTTAAGAGAGCAACCAAAGTTTATTTACTTCTTTTGTAAGATAAGAGATTGGTTCTCTTGTCATTGAGTTGAAAAAAAAAACACTATAGTCGATTAGATAAATACTCAAGGAAAATTATTGAAGTTGCGATTACTTCTAGTGGAGTAGTTTATCGTTGAGATCGTAAGGTGTTAGATTCCAAGACTCAATATTGTAAACGGTTTGTCAAGCACCTTAAAACTTGGTGATAGTTGAACTTTTCAATTGTGATTGAGAAAGAGTGGACGTAGGCAAGAATTATGCCGAATCACTATAAATCTTGTGTATCGTATTTCTATCCATCTTCTTTTACAATATCATTATTTATTTTTACAAGTGTTTTTGAAAAGTAAAAGCTCCTTATAAGTATTTAAGAATTGACTTAAGCCCTTCAAAAAATACTAGTACAAGCATTTGAATCATTTAAATTCAAAGTAATTTACTAATTTACGTTTTCACGAAAATTTTATATTATTGATTAGATACTCAATTCATCCTCTCTTAAGTATCCGTCGTTATTGATTAACATTTTTTTTTCCTTTCTCGGAATTGTTCTTTTTGAAAATTGTCGGCTATTAATGTTCCCTATTGTATTGGTTGGGTAGCACAAGTAACATTTATAACATCTAATATCATTAATTTAATTTAATTTAATAACAATTACTAAACAAAAATGAAAACAACAATAAGAAAGTTATGATTTCCGAATTATGAAAACCAAAATTTTTTAATATTTTTCAAATATCAATTTCTCGAAGAAAAATACGACAACGACGAAAAAAAAGGAAAAGAAGAAGTCATTAGTGAACTGCGCGTATATTATACTCTTTTTTGTGAGAGTGATATTGTTAATGTAAGTTTATTTAATTACTCACTTAATTGATAAAAAGTAAAAACATTTGGTTCAAATAGCATCCCTGTATGTTTCAAAAAATATAGCATTACTGTATATTGAAAATGAGATAAACAAACAAACATGATATATATATATATATATATATATATATATATATATATATAATTATAATTTGGTGGCTTTTGCAATACACATAGTAAAAAATCTATTACACTACGAATTATTAAAAATGATTATTTATGTAATATTTAAAAAGAATGATTAAATTTTTTATGAAGAGACAAATAAATTTTTAAATTTTTTCATTTATTTCCATCTTATAATCCTAATTTTTTCTAATCATCTATCATACTCAAAGATTTATATTTATATATTTGTCTTCCATAATAATTTATTGTTAGAACCCTAATCTTCCATTAGCAAGTCTGCTAACCCTCTGCACACTTTCCACTCCATAAATGAAAATTTAGACAGATATATATATATATATAGTTTTGACTGTTTCATTTATGAATAATTCTCAATAGCTATACATACTCACGAAATACTATATCAATTTGAAAATAGTGAAGTTGATTTCTTACGAAGTGCATCCTTCTAGGAATGCAAGGCAAATGCCATTTTTAGAGACTATATTTGAAGTCTTCACATAACAAAAGTCAAGTTCTATATTATTTTGCTTGCAAATTTTTGGATCAATATAAAGCTAGAAACAACCAATCTGATCAACTCTATTGATCAGGGTTAGCAGAGAATGAGGAATTTTAGCAATAAATTCTTATGGAAGATGAATGTATAACAATAGAATAATTCTATTTGCACATCAAAATCAGTTATCGATATATAATACACATTCAAATACAAAATACATATATAATTTCGTTCATTTTTAGTGTGTATTTAATATTTCAATGCGTATTATATACTAGTGGCTGATTTTGGCTAGCATTGCTCATAACAATAAAGATATGAGTATGATAGATGATTAGAAAGAATTAGGATTACAAGATGAAAATAAATAAAAAAACCTAAGCGTCTATTTGTCTCTTCATAAAAAAAAATTTGGTCCTTCTCTTTAAATATTACATAAATAATTCTTTTTAATAATTTTTAATCTAATAAATCCTTTTTAATAGTCCTTTATACTAATTTTCCCTATTAATATTGTCTCTGAAATTTTAAAAGTTCACAAAAATATCATAAATTTTATTAACGAATAAAATCTTCTAATTATTTTAAAAAGCGATAAAAATGTTCATTTGAGAAATTAAAGGTTTTCTTTTCTTACTTTTAAAAAAGAATATTAATGGTTTCCTTTTTCTAGAGTTAAATCTCAAATTAGCCCCCAAAATTTGAATCACAACTCAAATTAGTCTATGAATTTTAAGTTACTCAATTTGACCTCTGAAATTTTAAGCTGTAAGTCACGTTGACCCCTGGACAATTTTCTGTTAATGGTGTGTTGACGTGGCATGCTGATGTGGACAACCAATGCCACGTGTCAAAAGGAGATTGGACCACGTGGAATCGAGTGACACATGGCAGTTAGTGACACGTGGCATGTAGATGTGGACAAGAGTGCCACGTGTCATAACATGATTTGTCCACGTGTCATTATTATTTATGCACGTGTCACTATTATATTATCATTGTTCTTAACTCAAAAAGGCCCCTAAATTTTATTCGTGACTCATTTTAGCCCTTGGAATTTAATGAACCCAAATCAAATTGGCCCCTAAAATGATTTTTTTTTCTAAATACAAAATTATTAATATTCTTTAAACCTATTAATTTTCTATTCACTTTTATACAAATAAATTCAATAAAAATTATTGTTACATAATAGAAAGACTAATTTAATTTAAAAAATTTATGATACAAATAATTATTTTCTAAAACAATAACAATATGACTTGATATATTAATTGGACAATTTTCATTATTTATTCCAACCTTAATAATATAACAATGTATGTAATTTACGAAGGAACATGTGCAATAGTTTGATTTGGAGGATGAATCTAAATGAAGAAAAAAAATTTATATCTACATAAAAAAATAAATTTAATTTTTCTATTTATTTATTTCATAAGCACATCATTTATAATAATATTTCTATAAATAGTTTTTATTAATTAGTTAGTGTTATTATTATTAAGAAATTAAATAAAATTAAAATAAGTTTAAAATTTCTACAAAATATACATAATTTAAACTAAACAAAAATGGATATTTTACTCTATCATATATTTATCTTGTTATAGTAACATAATTATATATTATAAACTTATTATTATTTAATTATTATTAAATAAGTATGATCAAAATTAAAAATTTATTTGAAATTTTTATTTTTTACATATGTATTGATATAAGTTCTTATAAAAAAACTCTTAATTTTGATCTTACTTATTTAATAATTAAATACTAATAAATTTTTTAATAATAATTAACACTAACAAATTAATAAAAATAATCATTTATACAAATATTATTATAAATGATGTGTTCATAAATAAATAAATAGAAAAATTAAATTTATTTTTTTTATATAGATATAATACTTTTCTATTTTTTCTTTATTTTTCTTCATTCAAAATCCTTAAAATCAAACCCTTACACATCTTCTTTCGTAAATCACATATTGGAATAAGCAATAAAAATTGTTCAATTAATATATAAAGTTATGCTATTATCTTTTTTTATAGAATAATTATTTGTATCATAACTTTTTTAAATTAAACTAGTTTTTTCTATTATGTAACAATAATTTTTATTAAATTTGTTTCTATAAAAGTGAATAGAAAATTAATAAGTTTAAAGAATGTTAATAATTTTGTATTTATGAAATAAAAATTAAAAAAAAATTATTTTAGGGGCCAATTTGATTTGTGTTCATTAAATTTCAAGGGCTAAAATGAGTCGTGATTCAAATTTCAGGGACATTTTTGAGTTAAGGACAATGATAATATAGTTGTGACACATAGACAAATAATAGTGTGACACGTGGATAAATCATATTATGACATGTGACACTCTTGTCCATATCAGCATGTCATGTGTCACTAACTGCCACGTGTCACTCGATTCCACGTGATCTAATCTTCTTTTGACACGTGGTATTGATTGTCCACATCACGTCAACACACTGTTAACGGAGAATTATCTAGGGGTCAACGTGACTTACAATTTAAAATTTCGAGTGCCAAATTAAGTAACTTGAAAATTTAGAGGCTAATTTGAGTTGTGATTCAAATTTCGGAGATCAATTTGAAATTTAACTCCCTTTTCCTACTTTCCTGAGTTTCTTCTGCCCTCCTTTTCAACACTTTGATGAATTTGATAAAAAAAAAAAACAGAAGAAACACTTGCACACTCAATTAGTGATTGATACAAAGACTTGTTGTATGTTCAAACCCGTCAAAGAGAAATGGGATTCGGAATCCTCAGAAACCTCGTTCGCACACTCTCAATCCCATCATCAACTGCCTTAACCTCTCGCATAACAACCGCCGCCACAACGACGCCGTTTCGCGGCATCCTCTTCGCATCTCCGAGGCAACATCCCTGCTTCTTCAGAACGCACCAATGGACTCTTCCCCTTTCCAACCATCTCCATAGCTTGACTGACACACGCTTCCCCAAACGCCGTCCCTCTGATAAACCGCGCCGAAAGAGAGCATCCTTGAAACCTCAAGGTGCGTCGAAACCCTTTTCTTTTTGCGGTTTTGCTTTTGAATTTGTTTGTTGAAGAATGAAAATGTGGAATTTTTTTCTGTGTGTGTTGTGCAGGGCCTTATGCTTGGGTTGAGTATACTCCTGGCGAAACCATTCTTCCGAATAAGCCAAACGAAGGGAGTATCAAGAGGAGGAACGAGAAGAAACGCATGAGGCTACGCCGTGCTTTTATATTGGTGCGATCTCTTAATTCCTCGAGAATTGAAATTTAGGGATTGAAAAATAGAGGATTTAGGCATTGGCTTTAGATTGTAGTACGCAATTGCGTCCATTTCATATGCAGTTTTTTTCAATCACAATTTAGGGCAATGGTTTAGGGTTTATGAGTTTTGTTATTTACTAAAATGCAAAATGACTTTCTTTGTTTTTTGTTTGTGTAATAATGTTGTTAGAAATTAGTCAGGCTTGGAAATTCATTTCTGCTTTGTTGGTTGTGTGAAGATTGGATGGTAGTTTTAAGATGAATAGCTATTCTTCTTTGGAAGTAGTTTGGGGCTGTGTGAGGGAGTCATTTTGATTTGTTTTGAAGAGGACACTTAAATTGTCAAGAAATTGACATTTTGTTTTTGGCTCCTAGACCAGGGTACACCTTACACCTGCTAGCATTTGTATTCTTAGTCCCTTGTAGAAGTTGGGGAACTCTTACTGAAGTGATTCTTATTAGTTAGAAGGAAATTTGGTAACACTATGGGATTAGGTTATGTTTGTGTTGATACTCAAAATGGTATATAAAAGATCATGCATGAATTAATTTGATTCTGAAAAATTCAATGCCTCAATTTGGTTAGTTAGCTTTTGAATAAATCTACTACTCACACACTACATGCAGCTGTTTTTGTTTTGAAGTTTTTGTACAGATGTATTGATGAAAATATATCACAATAATTAGATAACGATATTAGTATTCTATTGTTTTTGTAATTACTAACACTAACTCTTACATCATTATTTCTTTCTTAAGATTATTGCCCTTATATTTCGTCTTAACTCTTGTCAATGAAACATCTGTCTCCGTATGTATTCGTCGGGGTTATTTTGAAGTGAGCCTTTTTCCTTCTTTTGTATGTTATGTGTGTGCTTGATGCTATGTTGATGATAGTTTTCCACCTACATTAATTATTTTCAACATGAAATTCTCTGACATTTACAGGCAGAAAGGAAGAAAAGGATAGCTCAGATGAAAGAAGCAAAACGGAGGAAAAATATGAAGAGGGTAGAGCGGAAAATGGCTGCTGTTGCAAGAGAAAGAGAGTGGGCAGAAAGGTTGGCCGAGCTGCAGCGACTTGAGGCAGAGAAGAAAAAATCCACGGCCTGACTCTTTTTTGGGATCTCATCTGAATTGGTAATACTGGTTTAGCTTTTGAGCTTGTCATGATTTGAACACACTACAAAAAACTCTTTAGTGTACCTTCAACAATGCATTTTCTGTTAATTTGGTGGTTGGGTGCCTATTTCAGCCATTATTTTCTTCCCTGAACCATAGTATTGTCAAACTTCCCCGGGATTTTTCAACCCCTTTCTCTGTCTAGAGATTAGAGAGTAAGGTTTTACAAGTTCTTTTTAGAAACAAAAATGAAAATAACCTGTCTGATGTAGATTCATGAGCATTAGTGTCACACTTATGATTTTAGAATTCATGTTCACGAACACCTTTTATCTTCCCTCTTTATATGCCTTGTAACATGTTCAACCATCTTCCTCTAGTTATGTTTTCGCTGCACATTTTGGCTGTCACAATGACGAGGTTAGTTGCAATATTTGTGTATGAAAGCAAATTGATTGTGTATTGGTGTATATTTAGATGATTCCATGAGTGAAGATTGCTTTCCTACTCTATAATTGTGCCCTTCTCATCAAGAAAACTGCACTCGTTCCACTATCAACAAGTATGGGTGCAACCATAACCCAAATAAACATATCTTCTTTAAACTTTAAAGAGCTTTCAATAAAGCCAGTGTCAAGTGTCAACCATCACCTCTTCAGTTATTCCTCAACATTCGAGGGATACAAGGGATACAGTCGCTACAATTTCAATTTAACTCTTAAAATATTCCGATTTTACGATTTAAATGAGTTCATCGATTTTATAAAATTTATATTAAGTCAGTCGATTTTATAATCTTATTACGATTTCACATTTTATGTATTTAATTTACTTTTTCAATTCTACCTAGAATCTCAATTTTATCTATGTTGCGAGAGAAGTACGATGAGAGCAATTGTTAGACATCTTTAGATATTAAATGTTCAACGCAATCAAATGGATAATACACTTTATAAAGAAATGTGATAGGAAAAAAAAAACATCAGCTTATATATTTACACAACATACAAATAATTTGGTAGCACTTTGAATGAAATTGACCAAATAAAAATGTAAATCTTTTATATTTACATTATATACCAAACAGAATATTTGCACAACACAAACAAATTAATATAGCCATATAGGTGTCATTTTTTTTATGGTATTACTTAATAACTTTTAGTAAATTTGTGAATTCTATTTTTAATTTCGAATTATCCATAGGTATCAGTAGCAGCGATGCAACAAATAAAAAAAATTGGAGATTGGATTTACCACTTTTAACTTCATATTTCAGCACTGCAGTCTGCATATCAAAATAAAATTGCCAAATCTCATGGAAAAAAAAATTGCCAAATCTCAAACAATAGAAGCATAGATCTCTGATGTTTCTGTAAGCAAAGAATTATTAAATTTGCCAATATACACTAACACTTTCACACATTGATCATGTGTAACTAAATCAAACACTAATATAATAAAAGAAATTAATCGATTATCTTTACTTTATTTTTTTTAATATTCAATCACCCCTTTTTTTCCGCTGTAATACATATAAAAAACACAAGATCTCAATCTCAATTCAAGAACGCATAATTTATAACAGAAGCAACACCATTCATTCACTCTCTTATTCAAATGCAACACCAATAATAAACCCCTTTAAACAAAGCCATCTAATTAGTCCGCTCAAACAAGTATTGAGAGTTCGAATTCTGCCTTGTACATGCAGCAATCCATTGGCTAACGACAAAAATCAGATTAGTTCTCAATCTGTGGGATTGGGAAATCCCGTGGGAACCCAAAATAATAAACCCCTTTTCCAAAAATATCCTCTCTTTATTTATAAATCGCACAATTTAGAACAAAGCCACCGTTTCCGTTTCAGAATTGAATGTGGCAGCTCAATAGAAAGTGAAAAAGAAAAAACCCACAACGGCACAGCAACATTAATAGTGTGTCAAACACAACCACAACCAAATACTCACAAAACAACATTGACTGAAAACAAAAAGATAAAATAATCCAATTTCTCGTTACGTGTGTTTATTGTCTACCACCTAACTCCTTTTCCGATCAATAACTACTAATTTGCTCAACTAAATGAGTTGCTCATTTAAGACTTTCAACAAACACCTCGCACTCCTCTGCTTCCATAAGTGCACCACCTCTTATGGTTACATACCTTCACTTTCTCACTTTCTTCCTAGGCTTCTGAGCTCAAGTTCTTCTCAGCTTCTACACCACTCGGGTGAGCTTCCATTTTCATTGTGCTCTTCTTGTTTTCTCTATTTTTTTTTTCTGTCTTTCTGACATGATTTTTTTTTTCTTCTTTGATTTCTTTTTTGTTATATGGGGTTAAAGGGTATATGAAAAATTCAGTTTTGAGTTTGAATTTGATAGAGTGTGTTATTGGGGTGTCAGCTTTCCCAATGCAGTAGTAATTGGTATGGGTTGGTTTCTTCTACAGGGTGATGAAAAAAATCATCTCTTTAGGTTGGATTTGATGACAAAAGTGGAGAAAAAAAAGGGGTCTTGGGTGAAGTTTTCTTTTGTGGAGCTTTGTTCCCTTGTAGCTATTAGTTAATGGTCATGTATAGTCCATTAAGTTAACATTTTTCGTTTTTGATTTTTGATCAAGTTGTTGTAAGTTTGTACAAATCTGAGTTGAGTTATTTGGTAATGAATCCATTTATTTGATTGACTGAATAGTTTCTTTGTTTTAGACAGCTTATCATTCTGCTTCAGTTATGGAGGTGTTCAAAGCAGTTGCCAAGAATGAACTTGCAACTCATGGAAGTGTTGCTATCAGAGCTGACCAGAATAGTTATAGTTACAAGCAACTAATCTTGTCTGCACAGAAGATATCTAATATATTGTGTGGCAGCGACGTAAAGCCAGTGAGTCACTTTCAGTTTATTTTGGTTGCATAGTTGATTGATAAAATAATACTATTGCTTAGCATTTCATCAGAGTGATCAATGGCAGAGGCATAAAGCTTAACTATGAAAGAATTATGTTATTTTTCTTTGAAGAATAAAATTATTCATTAAAGAAAAAGAAGAATGGAGGGCAAGATATCTTTGAAAATTAAAAACGAAAACATTGAAGAGTAATAATATAGTAGAAATGAAGCTAGGATGCTCAATCTCATTGCATGTCGGAGATGGCATCTTCCTTGAAACAAACATGGACAGAAGCAAACTTCAAAAGGAAGTTACAAGTATAATTGTTTCCTATTACATAAGGGCAAAGAGATATCCTAAGACAAGCATGTGTTACACTACAACATTGTTCAATAATAAAGTTGCTGTTGCATGCATCAAAGTTATCCGTAATTTGAAGTTTATGCTTATATGGAACTATTGGAATGCCATGCTGTATCGACATATAGGTTGAAAAATAACCATTTTATAAATCTTTGGTGGTACCAAAATGCAGGGAAACCTTGGTGGAGCTAGGATAGGAATTGTAGCTAAACCCTCTGCTGAATTTGTAGCTGGAGTACTTGGGACTTGGTTTAGTGGAGGTGTTGCTGTTCCACTTGCACTCAGCTATCCAGAACCAGAGCTCTTACATGTGATTAATAATTCGGTATGCTTTGGAAAGCTTCCCTTTCTTTATATGGCTTCAAGTTTTTGTTTGTTTGTTTAGTGTTCAAAAGGGTTGTGAAGTTTCATCTTTTAGGAGTGTTCAATTAATTCTTTATATATATATGTGTGTGTGTGTGTGTGTTTTCTATACTTTGATATAGCTGATTTGTTTGTACATGCTTGTCCTTATGAAAGTACACGACTGGTTTGATAGATTTAGTCTAATTGGATATTTGGACATGACTGAACTATTTTATTCTGGCCTCTGCTGTTCACCTGACCTCACAAAAATAACCCTAGTAGCTTCTAGATTTTCTTTTTGCATGCTTCTTTTGCCATTATTATGTCCAGTTTGTTGCTTCTGCAAGTGTGTCCATTCTCAATTTACAAAAAGGTTGTTATGTGGGTACGAATATACTAAGATGATCTCTCTGATATGAGTTATGGATCTTTGGAAGCAAGATATGGTAAAATGTTGAAAACAAATTAGTTGACCCATTTATTTAGTGTACATGCGTTTGTGCTCAACTTCTGCTTTATGGATCCAATCTTTAACAGAAATTTGATGATAATTTGGCTGTAGGATGTGTCTACAATACTGAGTACTGAAGATCATAGTGAATTAATGCAAAGCCTTGCCAATAAAACTTCTTCTCAGTTTTTTCATCTCCCACCTGTTCTCACTAAGTCCTCAGGGAAAAGCAGGGATGATGATTCACAAAATGGGGAAATTGATGTTGATAGAATTTTCCGGGACAATATTGAAAAACCAAGTAAGAAAATAACAATTTCAAATTATTTTTTCCCCACTTGGATAAAGTAGAATCTTTTGGTAGCACTTAGCAGATGATTTTGTCTCATAATTTGTTTTCATCATCCATTGGCCTAGGTGAAGATCCAGCACTGATTTTGTACACTAGTGGGACAACAGGCAAACCTAAGGGAGTGGTTCATACTCACAGAAGCATTGCTGCTCAGGTATGTATGTCAATGATTTGCCTCTACTTTCTAATATCATGGATTAATGATACATCAGTTTCATTTTTTGAGATAAAAACGATCTCCCTGAACACCAGTTCCATGTTTCAAGTTATTACCCAATACAATGAATTTCGTTATGATGAGGATAACTTGAATTCGAATCGCTCTTGAT
>JASCZI010151156.1:37579-51415 GCA_036250425.1 Stylosanthes scabra | reverse complement strand
AAGAGAGGCAGACCTTAATGCAGCGATTTAACACTAACCCCAAATACTTTCTTTTTATCTTGTCAACCCGTAGCGGGGGTGTTGGTATCAACCTAGTTGGAGCCGATACTGTTATTTTTTACGATAGTGACTGGAATCCTGCTATGGATCAACAGGCTCAAGATCGTTGCCACAGAATTGGTCAGACACGTGAAGTTCATATCTACAGATTGATTAGTGAAAGCACCATCGAGGAGAATATCTTACAGAAGGCAAATCAGAAGCGTGCTCTTGATGATCTTGTAATTCAAAGTGGGGGTTATAACACTGAGTTCTTCAAGAAGCTTGATCCTATGGAACTATTTTCAGGCCATAGAACACTTCAAATTAAAAGTATGCTGGAGAAATCCCAGAACAATGGGGAAGTGTCTGTAACTAATGCAGACCTAGAGGCTGCATTAAAATGTGTGGAAGATGAAGCAGATTATAATGCATTGAAGAGAGTTGAAGAGGAAGATGCTGTTGACAACCAGGAGTTTACAGAAGAAGCCATTGGGAGACTTGAAGAGGATGAGTATGGAAATGAAGATGATTTGAAGGATGATGAGCCTGCTGAATTTGGTGAATCTGTGTCCAACTTAAGTAAACAGAACGCAGTAATGTCAAATGGAGATCCCAAGGAAGATGTAATAGCGTCAGTTACTTTAAAAGAAGACGACGTTGACATGTTGGCCGATGTAAAACAGATGGCTGCAGCTGGGCAAGCTATCTCTGCCTTTGAGAATAAGTTACGCCCTATTGATCGTTATGCCATTCGTTTTCTGGAGCTTTGGGATCCAGTTATAGATAAAACAGCCTTGGAATCTGAAGTCAGGATTGAGGACACGGAATGGGAGTTGGATCGCATTGAAAGGTACAAGGATGAGATGGAAGCTGAAATTGATGAAGATGAAGAACCTCTTGTATATGAAAGTATGTGCCTCATTATTCCCTTTGCTTCCTGAATATTATCCTAACAATATAGTGGATGTCATCTATTAGATCTCATAAAAATATGTTTAACTCGTGACTTCATCCAAATAATGTGTCTCCTGCAGAGTTTAGTTGGCATATATTATAAGGGTAATGCTATGGTGAAGAGTGAAATATTGGTTAAGAGTGAAGATTGCTTCTTTTAGTAAAAGAAAAAATTCACAAAAAGAACTTATCATGTGCAGTGCACATGTTTTTCCTAAATTTAGTAAAAATCTTCACTCTTCACCCATTCTTCACCAAAGAAATCCCCATATTATAAATGACATGTAGATCATGTTCCTCTGTATGCGTGTGTCATACCTGAAATCTTTTAATGCTTTATAAAACTAATGTTTATTGAATTTGAAGTTAAGTATGGTTGATGATTATTTGGTCAATTGCTTTTTACAAATATTGACTTAAAAAGATATTTAGTTTTTAGACTGAACATTCTCTGTTATATTAGAGTGGGATGCTGATTTTGCAACTGAGGCATATCGACAACAAGTAGAGACATTGGCTCAACATCAGGTGGGTTGGATGAATTTTGTATTTCTTTTTACTGTCATCTTTTTGTTGCATATGGATAAACATGTTGACTTTGTGTTCTTGTAGTTAATGGAGGAACTAGAATATGAAGCTAAGCAGAAAGCAGAAGCTGAGGAAGAAAATTGCAATTCTAAAAAGTAAGGCAGCACTAGGCTTTTTCTATATTCTATCTCCACCTTACTCGCATTCAAAGAAATATCTGTGTCAAGCTAGTTTCTACATCTAATAAATATTGTATTTTTCTATGATTTCTCCTGTGGATGTTGTGGTTTTTGTATACGTCCTGGCCTGAAAAATCATCTTTATTTTTATCTTTTTTTATAGCTTCAATTGTGAAACTTCGAAATATAAGTTGAGTTGTGCTTTTTAAAAAAAAGGTAATGCCATGAATATGAAAGCACCTCTTAATGCTCTTACTTTTCATTTTTCATCAGGACTCCAGGTGATTCAAAGCCCAAATCAAAAAAGAAACCCAAGAAAGCAAAGTTTAAATCTCTGAAGAAAGGATCTCTAACCTCTGGCACAAGATCTGTAAAAGAAGAGCCACAGGCAGAGCCAATGACTATAGATGATGATGTTATAAGTAGTCTTGCTCTTGTATCACCAAATTCATCTATGCAGAAAAAACGGAAGAACCCTAAATTTACAAGTGATGGTGAAGAAGAAAAGAGATCAAAGAAGTCAAAAAAATCCAAAAGGGATCTTCCTGATGTTTTTGCTTCAGATTTAGATTCCAATATGCAGGATGAAAACACAGAGGCTCTGGTTGAGAATGAACAGAAAACTGCAAGCAGAAATAAAATGGGAGGAAAAATATCCATCACTCCAATGCCAGTGAAATGGATCTTGATGATAAAACCAGAAAAAATGAAAAAAGGAAATCTTTGGTCCAAAGATTGCATCCCACCAGCTGATACTTGGTTACCTCAGGAAGATGCGGTGTTATGTGCAGTTGTTCATGAATACGGTTCTAACTGGAGTTTGGTTAGTGAAACGCTTTATGGCATGACTGCTGGTGGGGCATACCGGGGAAGATATCGTCATCCTGTCCATTGCTGTGAGAGGTTTAGAGAATTATTCCAGAAATATGTCTTATACTCAGTGGATGGCACAAATAATGAGAAGATAAACAATGCTGGTTCTGGAAAGGCCCTTCTTAAGGTTACAGAGGTTGAACTGATAGCTTTTACATACCTATTTTGATCCCCACATTTTCTTATAATAATTTCTTGTTAGTTTGTGGACTTCGTCTATGTATTCTCATCTTTATTTGGAGTATATTGAAAAGTGAAACTTCTTTCTGACTTATGATCTACTTTGGCAGGATAACATTCGCATGTTGTTAGATGTTGCTTCTGAGCAACCCAATAGGGAATTGCTACTGCAGAAACATTTTTATGCATTGCTTTCTAGTGTCTGGAAGCTCAAATCACATGTTGACTGGAGGCAAAATCCATCAGCTACCTCTAACGGTCTCTGTTTTGATAAAGGTTTCTTTGGTTCCATTGGCCAGAATTCACAGAATTCCTTGAAGAAATCCTCTGAAAGGATTACTTACGGTAATTTGGTCCAATGCAAGAAGTTAGTAGCTTCTGCTCTTGATGACACCAGAGTTACGCAAGAGAGCGATCAAACCTTACTCTCTAACCGCAGTGAAGACATACCCATGCAAGTGAGTACAGATCAGATGGATATAACACTGGAGTTCCAGAAAGAGGAGAGTGATGCCTTACCTTCATTTCCATCTGTTATAAATTTATCAATACAGGGTACAGAACCCTTGCCATCTGTAGATAAGCAAACAGGAGAAGATGATCACTTTAGAGCTTTTACATCTATTTCTGAGAATCGTTTCAGGTAACTTGAGACAAAAGAATTTGTTTATTTTGGTACATGATTTAACTTTACACTGATATGTAGTGTGGTGTTTCTTACCTCTCTTTTTTAACACATAAGGATAGTTACTTGATATGATTTGGCATTTATCTCAAAATTCTATTCAATATGTAGAAATTAATCATAGAACATATGGCCAGCTGCCTCTGTTTGTGCCTTCTTGAATCATAATTTTCTTATACGTCAAATAAGTCCCCTTCGTTGTTATCTATTGTTCATGGTTGTCCTCAATACTAGTAGTTGCAACTTGCAACCATGCTAGTGATTTGTCCTGTTTTTGTCAAACTGTGTTATGTATCTTGTCTTTTTTTCTGCTTCAGGGAGGCAGCAAGAGCATGTGAGGAAGACAGTTCAGCATGGGCTTCATCAGTGTTTCCAACAAATGATACAAGATCCAAACCCGGGTCCAGGATACAATCATCGGGAAAGCAGAAGCCTTCTAATACTGACACTGGTAAACCTTCTAAGTCAAAGTCTAAAAGAGCCTTCACGGATCCCAGTGAGACACATCACCAACAGACTGATCCTTCATTCCACGCAATGCCATCACTTAAAGATCTGGGAATTGATCTCAATGCATCATCCACTATGGATGAGATTGGAGTCGATGACTTGCCTAGTAGCAGTCTCCCGTCTAGCCTCGATCTGGAAAATTCATTCGATGAAACGGAGAGTCTTGGAGCAGTCCCACATGATTATGTAGCTGGTTTAATCTCAGACCTTGATGATTGCACAACATTTCCAGACTTCAGCGACATTCGTTAGGGTCAAACCAAGCCTGGAATGCAATTCTGTATGACCCTTCCTTGCCATTGGAGGACTGGCATAAGGCTGGCAGGTTGGTTTTGGTCAGTCCACAAATTCCAGCGTGTTACATAATCGGAACATCATGTTCTTACATGCTCTAATAGGCCTGCCGTTTTGGGGAATACAAATAATATAGAAAAAGGTCAGAGCGAACTGGCAGGCTTTGCAGATCACAGGCTGTTGAATGTGGATTCAAGCAAGCCTGTGACATGTTTCTGGATTCGAAGAGCGCTGTCAAAAATTTAATTTTTTCCTGACAAATTCTTTGGTGGTTTGAGGCTCCAATTCAAATATGGCAGCACCATTTTCCCCTAGGAACAAACATAGGTACTGATTGGCATACATGAAAGGTGGACTGAAATGATGTTACTGATTTGGTGTGCATACATACATACACAGGTATATATGATTTTAGATGGGCAGGTCCTTGTTGCAGTGTTTTCATTTGCCTAAATTCTGTTGTACATGTTGAGGAAGGGGAAAAAGTGCCTTTCAGTAGCTTTTGAGTTACCATATTTAACATGTTTAATGATGGGAAAATGGTTTATACTCCATTTAGGCATTTACTATGCTTGGAACCTAATGTTTGTTGAACAGTTCTATAATTTTTTTGAAGGGGAATTAACGTTTGTATGGAGGGTTTTGATGGGAAAGAAAAATAAGGCAAGTTTTAAAATTACTGAGTTCCTGAGAGTTGAATGTTTTATAGATCAAAATATCATGGGAAGGCTTAACCTTGTATAGAAGATTGAGAAATTATCTCAGTTCATACTTCGCATTATCTGGATGAATAGAATGAAAACCAGGACATTTTGATTTATAATGAACAATGAAATTGTCCAAAAAGAATAATAATTTTTTTTAGTGATTTATTTATCCAACTTGCCGTATTAGAAATTTGATTGTAAGTCATAGAGTGACCAATCTGTCGGACGAAAATAATTTTTTTGAAGATTTTCAGAGAATAAAATTTGTTAAGAGATCAAATGTCAAATTTGAAATTTTTTTTAAGATCAATGAGTTTTTTATTTTATTTTATTTGTTTGGATTGCATTGAAGATATACAAATAGAAGAGCGTATGTGTAATGTGTAATACCAATGCAATAAGTCAATAACACACCTTGAGATTACTGTTAACAAAAGTTTTAAATTTATTATTTTAATAAGTATATAACAAGAGTAATGCTAGGGAGCCTATGAATGTAATTAGAGAAATAGTGAGTGGTAAAAAAAAAAAGAGAAATGATAAAAAAAGCCTATTGACCACCTATTAACTAATAAACTATAAACTCCCTAAACTTTTTCATATTAGACTCTATTCTTTTTGGGGAAAGTATTAGACTATTAGTTGGTGTTTTTTTTTTTCACAGTATGTTTGGTTGCCCATGGTTTTTCCTAACTCGAGAGGTCGAGAATTAATTCACCGCGGATCTAAACTCTATTGAACTCACCATTAAACCAACCCAAATTGATTTTATTTGAACTCTATTCAAATGTTTTTTATTGGCCAATGAATATTAGACATATTATTTAATTAATTAATATAAATAGAAGAGAACGAAATATGTTTTTGGTATTGGAAGAGAACGAAATCACGAGCCTAAAAGGGCTACAACTATTCTAAAAAAAAAATGCAGGCCCCTGGTCTGGCCCAGGACCCAAAGCCCGTTAATGATTCACTCGAAAGGAAACATGCGCTCTCTGTTTTCCTCTCTCCATTCCTTGTAGCCTACTTACTACAACTCTCTGCTTCTGCAAAAGAGGAAAAACCTCAGAGAGAGAGATGGAGAAGATGAGAATAGAAGAGGTTCAGTCAACTACCAAGAAGCAACGTGTTGCTACTCACACTCACATCAAAGGCTTAGGCCTTGAGGTTCTCATTCTCCACCCTTTCCACCTTCTTCTTCTGCTGCGCCTTTTACTCTCTTACATATATACCTTCACACACGTGATTATTTTCCCACTAAGCAAGTTCTTATCTTTGTTTCTTTGTTAGTGCAGCTCACTGTAAAGTTTCAAACTTTTTGCTCTTTTGTTAAATGGGTTTCAGTTTCTATGCATGATTGTTCGTTTTTTCCCCCTTAAACCCTTTTCTAGCTTAGTGTACTGCTAAATAACTTAAAACCTAGAACTTTTTGTTAAATTGAAGTTATGTATGCGTTAATTTAGAGACTTAAAGTATTGAATGCTATTCTATTGGTTTATTTTTGTTTTTGAATTGAATATATTGTTTAGGCTAGTGGAAGAGCATTGCCTTTTGCTTCTGGTTTTGTGGGACAAGCAGAGGCAAGAGAAGCATGTGGCCTTGTTGTTGACATGATAAGGCAGAAGAAGATGGCTGGAAGGGCACTCCTCCTTGCCGGTCCACCCGGTACCGGCAAGACTGCATTGGCACTTGGGATAAGTCAAGAGCTTGGAACCAAGGTTTTCCCTACTATAGTTCATTTGTTTTGGTTTAATTTTCTTTTTTAGTTTATTTTTTGTTTCGTATTGTGAGAGGTTCTTCTTATTGTTGATAAATTAGTAAAATTTATTTGAGCTACACTTCAGGTTCCATTTTGCCCTATGGTTGGATCAGAAGTATACTCGTCCGAGGTGAAGAAGACTGAGGTTCTGATGGAGAATTTTCGACGGGCTATTGGTCTGCGTATCAAGGAAAACAAGGAAGTTTATGAAGGAGAGGTGAGTATAAATTTTTTCCTGTGATTTTCCTAATGTTGTAGTCAAAATAGTTTGCAGTTAAAATGTTTCTGAGAGAAACTTTTGCTTAGAAAAAGAATGAATTATTTCTGCTAAATATTTATCCCAATCCAATGCGTGGTTTATTGACTTATTGCGCATTGGGTAATTGACTTGTTTAAATTATGCAGGGCTTGTTGTCATTTTTTTTCTTTCCCTATATCATTGTCATTAATATCAAGTTGTGATGTTTTGTTGGTACAAGGTAACTGAGCTCTCCCCAGAAGAAACTGAGAGTGTAACAGGCGGTTATGGTAAAAGTATAAGCCATGTGATAATTGGATTGAAAACTGTGAAAGGAACCAAGCAACTGAAGTTGGACCCCACCATATATGATGCCTTGATTAAGGAAAAGGCGAGTTCTCTACTTCCAAGCTATTTCTCTTGTTATTTGTCTCATTAATGGTTATGTAAAACTATTAGACTTTAGAGGTGTGATTTGGGATTTGTGACACAATGTACAGGTAGCTGTTGGTGATGTTATATACATTGAAGCAAACAGTGGAGCTGTAAAAAGGGTGGGCCGAAGTGATGCTTTTGCTACTGAGTTTGACCTTGAAGCAGAAGAGTATGTCCCACTTCCTAAGGGAGAGGTTCACAAGAAAAAAGAGATTGTTCAGGTATTGGATTTGAAGACTTGAATTTGTATGTTTACGCACTCGTTCCTCTAAAGATTTGCTAGTTTATGATTGTACTTGAATTCCCATTATTTTTATCAAGAGGGGTACATGGAAGGGAACACTTCAAGCATAATTCCTTTGTATTTTGGGGGTACAAATTCTTTAAAGATTTCAATTCAGATTAGATAAATGTTTTCATCTCATTGGTTTTTGGAACACTAAAAAACTATTCAAATAAGTTTTGCAAAGAAAAATATTCAGATGCCCACACCCTGTAAGATTGTGTTTGATACATTGATGTTACTAGTTTCTTGTTGTGATTTGGAATTTTGTTCCCTCCTAAAGGATGTAACACTACATGATCTGGATGCTGCCAATGCACGGCCTCAAGGTGGGCAAGATATTCTGTCTCTTATGGGTCAGATGATGAAACCCAGGAAAACAGAAATCACTGACAAGCTGAGACAAGAAATTAACAAGGTATTGTCAAATCATGTCAAACATTCTTATAATTTTTTTTTTATGTGAATGGTCTAAAAAAGTAAGATTTTTCTTCCGGAAATTTCAATCTTATAAATTTAGTTCTTCTTTCATGAAAAAATGGAAAGGGATATTTTTCTTAGCAATTTTCTCAATTATTTTCGAACCAATGGAAATTCATGACTACTAACTAAAGTACCTATGAATGCAAGCTAGAAGTCTCAATGGCAAGAGGTTAAATTGTATGTTATTGTTGCTATTCTATTGGTGATAGGTTGTCAATCGATATATTGATGAAGGTGTAGCAGAGCTTGTCCCCGGAGTTCTATTTATTGATGAGGTGACTTAGTTGTTGATTATATTACATTCTTAATGTCTGCATTTCTATTTCTTGTAGTTAATGCTTTTCTTAATGCTTCTTATCAGGTGCACATGCTAGATATGGAGTGCTTTTCCTATTTGAATCGTGCTTTAGAGAGCTCTCTCTCTCCAATAGTAATTTTTGCTACAAACAGAGGAATATGCAATGTGAGGTATGAAACTAACATTGCTTTTGAAGCTTTTTGAAGTTAAATGAGAGAAATGTGAAAACTGTTAGTTGAATTCACGTCTCTCATTACTGTAGTTGGCAGTCGCTATAGTTCTTTATTTTATGAACAATGATCAAAGTTCTTTACTTGATATTGAGTTTAATTGGTTGCCATACAACTAGTCTTGTTTGGATCTCTTTGTACTCAGATATTCTTGGATTTGAGTATCTCAATTTGCCTCATCTTTTATTCATGATTTGTTGATCATATTGATTAGCAGTTAGATAATGGTTCTGTATTAATTACTCTCTTATGACAAAATATGACGTGTTAACCTATCTATTCTTTATGCAGAGGGACTGATATGAGCAGTCCTCATGGCATACCTGTTGACCTATTGGATAGGTTGGTAATCATTCGAACACAAACGTATGGTCCTGCTGAAATGATACAGGTAATCGCTGTTTTCCGCTTTTCAATATGTTGAACACCTTATATTTTGAACATATTGTACTAGCCTATGGTTTTATTGCCTTTGGTTCAGATTCTAGCTATTCGTGCTCAAGTAGAGGAACTGGTTGTTGACGAGGAAAGTTTAGCGTTCCTTGGGGAGATTGGACAACGGACATCTTTAAGGTGCGCTTCCTACATTTTTCTCTTCAGCAATCGTGCTTTTCTTTCGTATGTTATTTAATACTCGTGGCTTTTTAGGCATGCTGTTCAACTTCTATCACCTGCCAGCGTAGTATCAAAAATGAATGGCCGAGACAGCATCTGCAAGGTAAGTATGAAAGTAGATATCGATCGCTTCGAAGTCACGTGTTTTCTACATCATTGTCTTCGACTAATTGGTGTCTTTTGTGTTTAACCGTGAAATTTCCAGGGAGATCTTGATGAAGTTTGTTCGCTATACTTGGACGCTAAGTCATCAGCTAGGTTACTTCAAGAGCAGCAGGAAAAATATATATCGTAATTTTATTTTTGAAATCTTGGAATTGCTGTTGCTTGGATTTGAGTTAGTATAACCAGTTCGTTCAGCACGGCGGACATAATTTGGTTTAGAGATTACTTCTGCGCATTGTGTTGTGATATAATGGCAGCAGGCTCCTGAGCTCAAGAACCTGATTTGGTGGAGCAGTAATGTATTGCTGAATTGATGAAATTGTGTGATCATTTTTCATCACATTCTGAAGAAACATGGAATTGTAATGAAACAGAATGTTCCTCATAACTTGGACCATTTTCTTGTTCTTAGTTTTGTTTATAGTAGTCTATATCCCCTTTATGGCTTCTACAAATTCTATGATTCCTGGAATATTTTAGGATGTCTTAACATTGATTTTGAGAAAACCTGTTACCTGTAAGCTTCTCGATGACTTGGTTAAACTCATTGACAAAGAAAAATGATTCATCATTCATCTAAAAAAGTATAAAATTCCAAAAGTCATTATATCTAAATTTGTAAAATTTATTAAAAACACCCAAACTATTTAAAATTTCTCTAATTTTACCTCTTAAATTTTATTTATTTAAATTTATACATTTCTTATTTGATTATAATTTGACTTTTATTTTTTAAATATAAATTCTGTTAAACATTTTATAAAAAAATTAAAATAATACCCGTAAATTATACATTTACTATTTTTTTTTTTGGACAGAGGTTGGGTAACCAACCTATACATTTACTATTTAGAATGTGTTTAGAAGAAAAATTTTAGATACAAACTGGGCTTTGTTGGAGTAGCAAGTGGCCCAGTTTTGAAAATGTTGGGCTCCATATTGGCCTTTTACGGATTTTGTTTGCTGCACCAAAGACGCAAAGAATTTCATTCTTCATGTTCAAAAAAAAAAGAAAATCTCATTCTTCTTCCTGTTCTTCCTTGCACAAGACTGGCATAGACGCATAGTGGCTGGCTGCTGGCACTTTCTTCTTCAGTTCTTCTCCTTACAGTCATTACATGCATTGTCATCTCCTCCTTCAGCCTCTACCCTCACCTTCTCCGTTAACACAAGAACCTCACTCATCCTCGGTGAGCTTCTATGAACTTTGTTCTGACTTTACAACTTTGTTCTGCCTGAAATTTTTTCATGCTCTATCAGTTTTTTCCCCCTCTTTTTGGAACCTAAATCTGTGTATTTTCTCTATTAGCTAATTTGTTTTTCAATGTGCTAATTCAACTTCGGAATGATTTAGTGAAGAATTGAAGTTGCTGTCTAGTTAGATTCGCTATTTGCTATGGATGTTAAATTGGTTAATAATTGGGTTTAGTTGTGTATTTGTTAATATTGTTATGATTTTTCTTCTAGTTATGGATGATAGTATAGTATCAATCAAGAAAGAAGTACTTTGGAATAATAATTTGGCTTTTGAATTTGTAATTGGATTTGATTATAACACTCTAGTTGATGTTGATATTAGACTATAGTTATGTTATAGTGTGTTCATTTATACTTTTAAACCTAAAATGGTCAGATTCTGCCACTCTGTATAACCTGTGAGTTGTGACTTAGCAAAGCCAACATGCTCTCTAAATTGCGAATCCTGAACCGCTTCACCCGCAAGAATCTTTCTACACAAGCCACCACTATCAGTGGCTTTTACCGCTTCACCAACAGTGGCACCCTCTGCACCGTGGTTGATTCAACGACGCAGCCAACCCCCGAGTCGTATGAACTCCCTGATTGGGTCAAATTCTCCGACAGTCCAACCTCTCAGAATGGCGATTACGACGAAGACTTTGTTATCCCTTCACTTGCTCCTTGGGTTGACGGCCACCTCCTTCATCCCACTCCCAAATTCGTTACCACCCAAACTTCCCAGCCGAACAACTTTGGAGAGGTCGAAGTAATCACCACCCTTCTAAAGGAAAAGCACCCATCTCCTGAGAAAGTTGCTCAAGCCCTTGCTCAACTGAGTGGTTTTAAGGTTTCAAACGGTTTGGTTGAACTGATTATGAAGAGATTCAGTAATAATTGGGTCTCGGCTTTTGGGTTTTTCACATGGGCAAAATCTCAAACAGGTTATGAGCATTCTCCTCAACTGTACAATTTCATGGTCGATATCCTGGCAAAGTCAAAGAATTTCGATCTCATGTGGGAGTTAGTGGAGGAAATGGCTTGTCTTCAAGAAGGGTACGTTACCTCGGACACATTGATTAAGGTTATGAGGAGGCTTGCAAAGGCTGGCAAGCATGAAGATGCCATTGAAGCGTTTCGCAGAATGGGGAAGTTTGGTGTCAAACAGGACACAGCAATGTTGAATGCTCTCATGGATGCTTTGGTGAAAGGGAATAGTGTTGAGCATGCCCATGATGCTCTTTTGGAGTTCAAGGATTCGATTCCCTTGAGCTCCCATTCTTTCAATGTTTTGATACATGGATGGTGCAAAGTTAGGAAATTTGAATGGGCTAAGAAAGCAATGGAGGACATGAAGAAACATGGATTTCAGCCTGATACTTTTTCGTACACTACTTTCGTGGAATCATATTGCCGCGAGAAGGATTTCCGCAAAGTGGACCTAGTTATGGCTGAGATGAGGGAAAATGGTTGCACCCCTAATGCCGTGACTTACACAATTGTGATGCTTGCTCTAGGGAAGGCAGGGCAACTCAAAGAAGCTTTGGAGTTGTATGAAAAGATGAAGGTTGATGGATGTGTGCCTGACACTGCATTTTATAGCTCATTGGTATTCATTCTTGGCAAAGCTGGTAGGATTAAAGATGCTCGTGATGTGTTTGAGGATATGCCAAAGCAAGGTGTTGTGAGGGATGTGATGACATACAATACTATGATTAGTATTGCTTGTAGTTACCATAGGGAAGAGACTGCCCTGAGGTTGCTCAAGGAGATAGAAGATAGCTCATGCAAGCCTGAACTTGAGACATATCATCCATTGTTGAAGATGTGCTGCAAGAAGAAGAGGATGAAGGTGCTAAGGTTTCTGTTGGATCACATGCTGAGAAACGATGTAAGCCCTGATGTCGGAACTTACACGCTTTTGGTGCATGGCATGTGTAAAAGCGGAAAGCTTGAGAGTGCTTGCTCATTCTTTGAGGAGATGGTGTTGCAGGGATTAGCTCCAAAGCAAGTCACGCTCAAGCTACTGCTGGGAGAACTCGAGTCCAAGAACATGATCAAAGAGAAACAACACATCGAGGATTTGATGGCACAGTTCCCACGCAACGATCTCGTTACTAGTTAGTGGTGTTTTCGACAGTAGGATTTGGTTCCATGAAAGCAAATATAAAACGGGCAAGATGACAAGATCCACATTAACACAAGGCAAGAGACTCGCATGCGACAAATGTTCTTTTGCGATGCAGCCAGCTCTCGATCTGAAAAGATTCTTCCAATCTTAAACTCAAAGATAGGGATCACGAACCTGCCATTTAGGCACCAATTATAATATCAGTTGAAAAATGGACGTACAAATGGTTCACATACATGAGATTGTTAACATTGTCATTGAAGATGAAGTGATGGAAATTATGCATGGCCATTGGCCGTGACCTCTCATGTGAATCCCAAATGTTTTAAAGGTTATTTTTCTTAAAAAAATATAGAATACCCTCACCATACTTGAGTTTGAGTTACTATTGTTTTTTTTTTCTTTTTTTGTAAGTTACTATTCTTATCTAATATTGTTATAGCAATATTTTGAATCTTGGGCTTGCTTGGGCTAATTTCATAGTTATAACACGCTCTACATAGTTTTATCAGCTACTTTGATCCATAAGCAAATTTAAGAAAATGGTAGGTGGCTGTGGCTTGGTCCCAATGGCAAATCAGATTGCCTCTAATGTGTGCCACACAAGGTTCACTCTCTTGGGTGGAAAAAGAGAGTTTGTAATGTTTGTGTGAGTGTGGTGTGTGTTTGTTGTAGTGTATGTCCAAAAAAGAAAAATGGCAGATAGCAAAGGGTGGATACATCTAGATAAAAATGTAAGTTTCAAGTTTGTGTGCGTTATATTCAATAGTCCAATAAGCACTAGTTTTAAGAAAATACCCAATCCATTTTTATAGAATTGACTATAACTAGAATAGTTTAGTGCTCTTGATTAGTTAAATCGAACACGTGATTGTCCAACCTAAAAAAATTGTACATGTGAAGGCGTCTTGAAAAGAATATTTAGTGTTTGTCTTAAAATGAAGTTGACCCGTTGACACACACATACATATGTAAAGGGATTCTGGTTCTGGAGATGCTTGGGAAAGAGAT
>JASCZI010151156.1:2081-32183 GCA_036250425.1 Stylosanthes scabra | reverse complement strand
ACAATTTGAGTTTTGAAATTTAAAATTTATATAGAGCAATCTACCAATTTTAAAACCTGATTCTCAAATTGATAGACTTTTTTTTTTCATTTAAATACAAAGACTTATTTGATGCCGTTTCTGGTGACTCTTAAAGGCTTCCTGTTTCTCTCGCCATAATCACGTGGCTTCGCCATAATAACTTGAAGGGAGAGTGACACTGCTCGAGTTCCGGTGGAGGTTGGCGACCGCGGCGAAAAGGTTTAGCCTCTACGCTATTTATATCCTATTTCTTTCCCGCGGGCTACCTTTGCCTTTCAAACAAAAGAGAGTTAAAAAATCGTCATCTTATATTAAAAGTGGATGGACAATTTGAGTTTTGAAATTTAAAATTTATATAGAGCAATCTACCAATTTTAAAACCTGATTCTCAAATTGATAGACTTTTTTTTTTCATTTAAATACAAAGACTTTTTTTAATTCACTTTATGTTGCCAAAAAGATATTGAGATTTTATACAATAAACTTAACGTATATTGCTAATCATTTTAGTATATTAAATTTAGTGGCTATTTTCTTTTACACCCTATACTCTTTAATTGATTTCTCTAATAATTTATTGGAATGGTTATAAATGGTACCATAATTGTCAATAATTTCGTTTATATTCCTGCCTTTTTCATCCTTCTAAACTCTTCTGTTATGTGATGTGTTCATGGAAGGCTGTTGTTTTAATATTCAGAATAACGAATAATCTAAGTCACTAGTTTGATTCTTCAGAAGTTCATATTATTTCCTTGAGATAATAGACGGGAAAACAAAGTATCAATATATATAATTCTTTCTATTGGATAAGTTTGTTGGGTTGCTTAATGTTTGTAATTCGTTACGAGTACTTCTAGAAGGTTAATATTTTAACGAAAAAATATATTAAAAAACTTTTGGTAGTTAACATTAGCTAACTTTAGTATAGTTCTGAAAATAGAAAAAAGAGAAGAAAAAAAAACCTAGATTAACAAATCACTAAAAGCAACAGATCCATGTCCAAAAAAGAAAAAAAAGAAAAAAGTAAAGCAACAGATGAACCAAAGTTCAAAAAGAAGGCCTAAGGAGTTGGCCAGAATCAAACATTTTAGAAGAGGGCTTGTACACTAGGGTTTGATCAACTGCATTCGGGATGAACTACTTCGAAGACCACGATATGTTGGTGAAACTAGGCTTTCATGATAAACATGGAAGCGCAATCCCGCTGAGTTTGACAAAGGTCTAGGGTCCAGTAGAGGAAATTCAAAGCTTCCATCATCTAAGTTATACAGAACTATCTTTGAAGATGAAGCAACCACAACAACATAATTTCCCCATATATACAACGGCGATATACGGCGCAATGGCCGCAACTGCCGTATACGTTTACCATCTAGGAGGGGGTCCATGCAGATCATAGCCAATTTAGTCCAAGATTGAGGCACTCCATACTCCTTCATTAGCCACACAGCCCAATGAGTTTTCTGGTGTCTAAAAGAAAATGCAAGGCAGTTCCTTAGCAAACATAACCGTGGGGAGAAAAACCGTGGGGAGACGATAGTTTCATTACAGGGCAGAGAAAATTCACTAAAAGTCTCTTTTACCAAGTCAAGGGAAACCACCGAGCAATTCATGGTCCCATGCAAACGAATCCAGTTAAGAGTACCGGTGCCAGGCACAAATAACCCTTTAGCACCAATATACCTGCCGCTAGGTGGGCTCTCTTGAATGGTTCTCCTCGAAGGGTTCGGGCAAAATGTATAAATTGTGGTTGTAGAGCTAGGGTGTTTCTTTTTCTGTTTCTGTTTTACAATCCCAACAAGCTTGTACTTGTCATTCACATGATCATAGCCGAAGCCGCAAAGCGATAAGAAACCCCCAATTTCCGGCGATCGGGATGCAAATCCAGTACAGGGATTCCACAACATGGCACGGTTTTTTATGGTGTTGGCACCCTCGACCTCAAGCACGCACAGCAATCCATTGCAACAGCCAATAATTCGGCAGTTACTTCCTCCCTCAAAGAAAACCACTTCCGGAAGCTCGGAAGGATTCTTCAACAAGTTTTGTATGGGGAAATCTACGATTCTTTTGCAATTATAGCCCCAATTACAATAAGCAACTCGTGAATCGCTCAAACATGGATCAGCGGAAATTGAACGTTGAACATGGTCGTTGGCAAATTTGGAACTGGAAATTAAGGTTCTCCATGATCTGCACACGCTCCGTAACCCAAGAAGCGTTCTTGCTGGAAGCCTCAGCAAGATTTCCCTGATGAGTTCATCCGGAAGGACTGGCAGCGGCTGCGATGGCATCACCACTGAAGACAGCAGCCGTTTCGTGCTGTTTCTGGTGACTCTTAAAGGCTTCCTATTCCTCTCGTCATAATCATGAGGCTTCATCCTACCAACTTGAAGAGAGAGTGGCACTGCTCAGGTTTCGGCAGAGTTGGTTGTTGTTGTTGGCAGCTGCGTCAAAAAGGTTTAGCTTCACAGCTTCAAAAACTTCCCTGCTCCAAAGGCTCTGCTGTTATTTATTTCCGTTATTAATTTCACAAAATTAATGTCATTACCTTTCTGGTAACATAAAGTGAATTAATCACTTTGAAATTTTTAGTACATCAAATCGAAAGTGTATCTATGGAGCAAAAGAAGCAAAACAGATATGATGTGATTACCATTCTGGTAACAAAAAAGAAGCAAAAGTCTATCTATCTGAGAATTAGGTTTTAAAATTTTTAGTGCATCAAATGGAAAGTGTAATATGATGACCATTGCAATTTGAAAGGATAATGCAGGACAAAAGGCGAAACAGATATAAAAGTACAGGCAAAATACTATTCCTCATTTAGCTCCAACTTCCAATTCAAAATCAATTTAGGTTTTCAAATCTGAAACTAAATCACAAACAATGTTCAATAACTAATACTCAGTATAGGTTTTGATAACGGAATAATGCACATGACAATGAAAAACGCAAGAGGTTAAGCCCCAAACAAATATGTAGTTTCTAATATATGAACCTAAACAATGGGAATCAAAGACCTATACTTTAAAATGAACGGAAATTGAAGACATAAATGCATCGAAAACCTAAATTGGTGTTCCATTTCAGTAAGGGAGAGATGGAGTGTTCGTACCTCACAGTGAAGCAAACCACAGCAACGACGACGACGGAGGGTGGCTGCTCGGTATGCTAGTCGGCCTGTTGCGGCTTCCTTTACCAGCAGCAAACAAGCGGTACGGTGGAGTTAGCTCTGCTAGGGCAACGCTGTTTTCGAAGAAAACAAGTGGGCGCTTACAGAGTTCTCCGCTACGGTTTTTATTATTCATTTTTTTTTAATGGTTTTCCCCGAGTAATTATTGACATGCATATTTTTTTTGTTGTCTTATTGACATGCATATAAATTGCTAGTAAATTGTCACCAAAAAAAATTGCTAATAAATTATTATTTTTTATGTTTTATATATAGATATATATTTTGTTAATGAGGCTGTTATAAAAAAAATTAAAAGGAGATTTAACATTCATAAACTATTAAAAAAGTATTTCAGGTGATTCATGATTTACGATAGAAAAAAATTAGGGAGCCAATATATTATTATCAATAGAGAGTTAATATGAGTTACGAATGATAACTCATATAAATTTTGAATGATAATTTAATCATTAATATATGAATTATGAATGATAATTCATATAAAATTTGAATGATAACTTAATTATTGGCTCCCTAATAAGCTCTCTAAAATTAATTCCATAGTATTCTTTGTTACGATAATACAATAATTTAATCATTTATTTTAATATATATATTTAAAATTATTTTATTATCGTATATGGTGGAATACTGGCTGAAATGTGGAATACTGGCTGAAATGCTTCCCAACCTATTAACCTTCCCTACAATTAAATAATACATATTTTACTTTCAAAGAAATAGAAAAATGAAGGGTTATGTGGCCAATTAAAGAAAAACAAGAGTTTTGTTCTATGTGACTTGTTCGACACAGTAACTTATTGTTAATAGTCTTATTTAAACTTTTCGTTTTTCTTTCTTCAAACTCTTCAGTTATGTCATATATGCCATGAAAACGGTTACATCTTCATGAATAACAAATCACTTTTAATATATATTCTTCCAATATTTATATTGATTAGGTGGTGGCATTGCTCAATCTTATATGTTTTTTTTTTATGACTTCGATTCAACGAATTTTAGATGTCTACTTAGCAGACCACACTGTGAATTTGAAATGGGCAGTAACCATAACAAAAAGCTTGTCAAACAATACGTTAGAAAGGAAAAAGAATACACGATAAAGAAACTTGTGTATTAGAATTGTATGAGAATTATATATAAAAAATGTGTATAATATAGTACAATGCACTAATTTATTTATAAGTCAAAAAAAATCAGAATAATAATAACCTAATATCTTATAATTATGAATAATATCAAACTAATAAATATGAATATGATAATTGATACTAATTGATCCTAATATATTCTAACACCCCTTCAAACTCAATTTTAAAACTTATTAAAAAAAATTGACTAAAAAAGATCAAACAAAAAAAAATACCATAGAAAAAACGGAACTTAGGTGCAGATGGAATTGCCACAACAAGTGTAGGATGGAACTGCCATAACGGGGTGCAGACGGAACTGCGAAATCTGGATGCAGAAGGAACTGTCAGAACGGGATGCAGACGGAACTGCCGGAACGGGGTGCAGACGGAACTGACACAATTGGAGTGCAGATGGAACTGCCACAAAGAGACTGGCGAAACTATCGAGATGGAGATGGAACTTCCAAAAAAAGACTGACGAAACTACCAAAATGGAGACAGAATAATAATAACCTATTTATAGGTCAAGAGATAATAAAAATAATAATAACATAATATTTTATAATTATGAATAATATCAAACTAATAAATACGAATATAATAATTGATAATAATTATCTTAATATATCCTGCACACTGCAAAAACAGATGAACTCCCACATCTCATGAAGAAGACATAAAGAGTTCACTGGAATAAAATATTTTAGAAAACAGCTTGTACACTACAGTTTGATCAACGGCATTTAGGATGAGCTAGTCCGAAGGCCAAGACCAGATAGCAGGTGGTGAAACTATCCTTTCATGATAAATTTGGAAGCGCCCATAGCAATCCATATAGGGAAATGAATCCTCTCTCTCTTTTCTTTTTTTTTCAATTATTATGATAAAGTATAATTTCTCACCTTTAGTGTGTCCAATAATAAATATGTGAGAAAAGATATTTAATGATAAAAGACTACACTCGAAAGAATCCATTATCATCCATATAGTCAATGACAGAAAACTCAAAGCTGCCATCATATAAGTTACACACAACTATCTTTGAATATGATGCAGTCGCCACAAGAACATCATTTCCCCCATATATACATTGGACGTAAAAAGGCGATTTAACATGCATAACTTTTAGTATTATTATTAAATAATATATTTTTATCTATAAATAAATTAGAAAAAATAAAGGTTAGCTGAAAAATTAAAACATATAAGGCTGCGTTTGGTAATAAAACTAAGATCGAAAAACTGCGACTGAAAGACTGAGACTAAATTAAATTTGTGTATTATATTTAGTGTAAAATGTAATGAATTGAGTTGTGTTTCAATATTTTGTTTGATTTAAGATAAAATTATAGACTAAAACAAATTAAATTACCAAGTTACCCTTTCTAAATTTAAAAAAAAAAAAAAAACAGATCGTAAATTATCTCAACCCATTTGTGCCTCTTCTGGCCTTCTCCCCTCTTGTTCCCCCTCGTCTTCCTTCTCCGAGCCTTCTCCAGTGTCAACACAACATAGCTTCTTTCTTCATAAACCACCTATTTCTCTTCCTCTTCATTCTTCCCATGATTCCTCCACTATCCACCCAACCTATTGTAAATCTTTTTTTTTTCCTTCCATAAACCAGATTCATATAGATTGAAAGTATAAAAAAAAATTCAAAGAAACCACAACTTTGGCATACTTCTTCAAATAATCATTAACTTTTTCACTGGCAACTTTGGCATACTTCTTCAATTTTTCAAAGAAATCAAAACTCCTAAATTTTAAAAAAAAAATAAAAAAATAAAAAACACCATAGATCAACAACAACAAAAAAAACCCGCAAGAGATCAACAACAAGAAGAAGAAGATCATACGGCAACGACGGCGCAAGCTTCTTCACTGTCGCAGCCTTCCTTCTCACCGACGTGGTCCACATCTTCTTGTTCTTCCTCTTGTCACCGGCGTCATGCTATCGCCTGTTTGTGAGAACTTAGTGGTGGTGAGTAGAGCTAGTGGTGGTTACGGTGGAGATGACAGGTTTTGATGAAGGGTGGAGTGATAGAGAAGATGAAAGGTGAGAGGGGGTGACTCAGTGACCGGAACGAAGAGAGGGATGGAAGAGGGTAGAAGGTTATTTTGTAATTTACAAGATTAAATGAGGATATATTTGAATACAAAAGTTATTAAAGTTTCAGTCTCAAATTTCCATTCTTCCAATCCCTCCAAATTGGAGTTACAGTCCAAATTGGAGTTACTGAAAAAATTTTGGAGTCTGATACTGAAATTTTAGTTCCAGTACATGTTTAACAAACACAATACTGAATCTCAATTCCCAAGTCTCAGTCCGAGTTCCATTACCAAACACTACCTAAGAGTTCTGTTTTCTGTACAAAAAGTTATAGTCAATAATTTCGTTTAAATTCTTGCATTTTCATGAAAAACTGTTGTTTTAATATTCACGAATAACGAATATTTTATGTCAACGGTTTGATTCTTCAGAAGTTCATATTACGGAAAAAATGTTTGTAATTGGTTCTCAATACTTATAAGGTTAATAACAAATTTTTAGATAGCTAACATTAGCCAACTTTTTTTAAGTATAGAAAAAAAAAAACCTAGAGAAACAAATCACTAATTTAGAAGAGCAAGAAGCCAAGAACAGATGAACTATCAAAGCTCAAAAAGAAGGCATAAGGAGTAGGCTAGAATCAAACATTTTAGAGAAGAGGGCTTGTACACTAGGGGTTTGATCAACTGCATTTGGGATGAACTACTTCGAAGGCCACGATATGCTGAGGAAACTAAGCTTTCATGATAAATATGGAACCACAATCCCCTTGCATCACGCGCAGGTGAATAGTCGTCCAGACGAGGAAATTCAAAGCTTCCATCATCTAAGTTATAGAGAACTATCTTTGAAAATGAAGCAACCACAAGAATATAATTTCCCCGTATATACAACGGCAGTAAACGATTACCATCTATCAGGAAACGATTAGCATCACCATCCGGCAGCGGGTCCAAGCGGATCATGGCCAATTTAGTCCAAGATTGAGGCACTCCATACTCCTTCATCAGCCACACAGCCCAATGAGTTTTCTGGTGTTTAAAAGAAAATGCAAGGCAGTTCCTTAGCACACATAACCGTGGGTAGATGATAGTTTCATTACAGGGCAGAGAAAACTCACTAAAAGTCTCCTTCACCAAGTCAAGGGAAACCACCAAGCAATCCATGGTGCCATGCAAACGAATCCAGTTAAGAGTGTTGGTGCCAGGCACAAATACCCCATCACCACCAACATACCTGCCCCTAGATGGGATCTCTTGAATGGTTCTCCTCGACAGGTTCGGGCAAAATGTATAAATTGTGGTTGCAGATGTAGGATATTTCTGTTCTGTTTCTGCTTTAAAATCCCAACAAGCTTATACTTGTCATTCACATGATCATAGCCAAAGCCACAAACTGATAAGAAACCCCCAATTTCCAGCGACGGGGATGCAAATCCAGTACAGGGATTCCACAACATGGCACGGATTTTGATGGTGTTGAAACCCCCTACCTCAAGCAAGCACACCAATCCATTGCAAGAGCCAATAATTCGGTACTGACTTGTTCCCTCGAAGTAAACCACTTTCGTATGCTCTGAAGGATTCTCCAACAAGGTTTGTACAGGGAAATCTCCGAATCTTTTGCAATTATTGCCACAATAAAAATGAACAACTCGTGGGTTGCTCAAACATGGATCAGCAGAAATTGAACGTCGAACATGGTCATTGGCGAATTTGGAGCTGTAAATTAAGGTTCTCCATGATCTGCACACACTCCGTAACCGAAGAAGCGATCTTGCTGGAAGCCTCAGCAAGATTTCTCTGATGAGTTCATCCGGAAGGACTGGCAGCGGTTGCGATGGTGTTACCACTGAAGACAGCAGCCGTTTCGCGCTGTTTCTGGTGACTCTTAGAGGCTTCCTATTCCTCTCATCATAATCTTGAGGCTTCATCCTACCAACTTGAAGAGAGAGTGACACTGCTCAGGTTTTGACACAGGAGGTGGTTGTTGTTGACAGTGGACGGTGGTGGCCATGGTAAAAAGGTTTAGCTTCACGAACTTCCCGGCTCCAAAGGCTCTGCGTTATTTATTTCCAATTCCTTTCCCGTGGACTACGTGTGCCTTTCAAACAAAAGAGTTGAATAAAATGAAAATTCAAACATTCAGAAAATTAATCTCATAACCTTTCTGGTAACATAAAGTGAATTAATCACTATTTTTAAAAGAAATAAAAAGAAGCAAAAGTATATCTATTTGAGAATCAGGTTTTAAAATTGGTATTTAAAATTTTTAATACATCAAATTTTTAGGGATAATGGAAAGTGTAATATAATGACCATTGCAATTTGAAAGGATGATGCAGGACAAAAGGCAAAACAGATATAAATGTGCAGGCAAAACAATATTCCTCATTTATAGTTCCAATTCAAAATCAGCATAGGTTTCCAAATCTGAAACTAAAACACAAAAGAAGTTCAATAACTAATACTAAGCTTCAAGACAAGTACAAAATGCATGCAAGAAATTAGCAGTACTCTTGATAATGGAATAATGCACATGACAATGAAATACGCAAGTGGGTAAGCCCCAAACAAATATTTAGTTTCTAATATATGAACCTAAACAATGGGAATCAAAGACCTATACTTTAAAATGAACGAAAATTGAAGACATAAATGAATCGAAAACCTAAATTGGTGTCCCATTTGAGTAAGGGAGAGATGAAGTGTTCATACCTCACAGTGAAGCAACCCACAGCGACGACGACGGAGGGTGGCTGCTCGGCATGCTAGTCGGCCTATTGCGGCTTCCTTTTCCGGCAAACAAGCGGTACGGTGGAGTTAGCTCTCTGCTAGGGCAACGCTGTTTTCGAAGAAGGGAAGTTGAAAGGGGAATGGCGCCAATAGAGTTCTCCGCTGCGGTTTTTATTATTATTAATTTTTTGTTGCTCTTATTGTTTTCCCCAAGTAATTATTGACATGATTGTTAATAAATTATGTTTCCCCCAAAATTATGTGTTATATTTTCTATACTATTAAATAGAGATACTCGAAAGGATTTCTTTTCCAAAATATTCTTTACTATATTTTTTTTTAAGTGGAGATTTTAGTCCTGACAAAATTAATTAATTAGAGATATAGTGGTGGTAAAAGAAGAGAGAAAAAAGAAGGAAAAATGATATTGGCTTCTAAGACTTTCTCTTATCAGATTAGTTTCCAATTTTAGTAGATGTTAAACACTTTAGTCCCTAATAAAATTAATTATCAGATTAGTCCACAAAATTAGTGGACCTGAGACACTTTAGTCATTTCTTTATCTTTTTCATCAATTATTAACGGTCCAGTCCATTATGGTACGTGAAGTTGCTTAGTCTCTCTAAAATTTAGCATAAGTGTCACATTAAATCATATGGTTAATAGTTGAAAAAAAATAAAGAAAGGACTTAAGTATCTTACCTCTACTAATGATGGAGGACTAATTTGTTACTTAATTTTATTAGGAATCAAAGTGTATAACATCTATTAACGTAGAAAACTAATATGACAATTAATTTTATTAGGGACCAAAATATTCACTTTAAAATTTTTTAGGGACTAATTTAGGTATATATTTTTTTTTTTCACTTTTTAGAAAATTAGAATTCATCTATTTTGTGTCATAAAGACACTTGTTAAGCTTATAAGTTTTTTTAAAAAAATTATTAGAACAAAAGATTTTAAAATTTTAATAGGTTTCTTTTGTATTTATTAAATGTAAAATTTAAAATCTTCCATTAATAATAAATTAAAAAAATATAATTATTTTGTTGAAATTAAAAATCAAACATGTATGATTGTATGTACATATTGTTTTGACTAATCTAAAATGAACACTTCTACGGAACCAACATTAGGAGCCATTAAGAAACCAATAATAATGGGTTGGCTCCTTAGCACTTTTCATCTCAAATATATTAATATAATTTGTATTTTTTAATATGATTACTTTAATTTGTATTTAAATTATGAAATTGTGAATTAATAGGCAGCTTAGGATATATGAATACACTAGTTTTGTTAATGCATGAGATTGTGAATCTGTTATAAAAGAAAAAAAAAATTAAAAGGAGATTTAACATGCATAACCTATTTACCTTCAATTAAAAAAAATGAAGGGTTAATAATCTTATTTAAACTCTTTGTTTTTCTCTCTTCAAAACTCTCAAGTTATTTGCCATGAAAATGGTTACTTTAATCTTTGAAAAGAGGAAGAAAAAATAAAAAACACTAGATCAACAAATCACTAATTTAGAAAAGCAGCAGATGAACCAACGCTAAAAAACAAGGCATAAGGAGTTGGCCAGAATCAAACATTTTAGAAGAGGGCTTGTACACTAGGGTTTGATCAACCGCATTTGGGATGAACTACTTCGAAGACCACGATATGTTGGTGAAACTAAGCTTTCATGATAAATATAGAACCAAAATCCCGATGAATTAGAAAAAGGTCTAGAGTCCAGTGGAATGAATTCAAAGCTTCCATCATCTAAGTTATAACGAACTATCTTTGTAGATGAATCAACCAGAAGAACATAATTTCTCCATACATACAACGGCAGTAACCACAACGGCTGTAAACCATCTATCGGCGGGTCCAAGAGGATCATGGCAAATTTAGTCCAAGATTGAGGCTCTCCATATTCCTTCATCAGCCACACAGCCCAATGAGTTTTATTGGGTTTAAAACAAAATGCAAGGCAATTCCTTAGCGCACATATATTTCCCGCGGTAGGATTATTGCAGGGCAGAGAAAACTCGCTAAAAGTCTCTTTCACCAAGTCAAGGGAAAACACCGAGCAATCCATGGTGCCATGCAAATGAATCCAATTAAGAGTACCGGTGCCAGGCACAAATACCCCTTCATTGCCAACATACCTGCCTTTAGGTGGACGCTCTTGAATGGTTCTCCTCGAAGGGTTTGGACAAAATGTATAAATTGTGGTTGTAGATCTAGGGCGTTTCTTTTTCTGTTTCTGTTTTACAAACCCAACAAGCTTGTACTCATCATTCACATGATCATAGCCGAAGCCGCAAAGCAATAAGAAACCCCCAATTTCCAGCGATCGGGATGCAAATCCAGTACAGGGATTCCACAACATGGCACGGTTTTTTATGGTGTTGGCACGCTCTACCTCAAGCAAGCACAGCAATCCATTGCAACAGCCAACAATTCGGTAGTTACTTCCTCCCTCGAAGAGAAGTACTTCCGGAAGCTCGGAAGGATTCTTCAACAAGTTTTGTATGGGGAAATCTCCGATTCTTTTGCAACTATAGCTCCAACTACAATAAGCAACTCGTGGATTGCTCAAACATGGATCAGCGGAAATTGAATGTTGAACATGGTCGTTGGCAAATTTGGAACTGGAAATTAAGGTTCTCCATGATCTGCACACGCTCCGTAACCCAAGAAGCGATCTCGCTGGAAGCCTCAGCAAGATTTCTCTGATGAGTTCATCCGGAAGGACTGGCAGCGGCTGCGATGGCATCACCACTGAAGACAGCAGCCGTTTCGTGCTGTTTCGTGTGACTCTTAAAGGCTTCCTATTCCTCTCGTCATAATCATGAGGCTTCATCCTACCAACTTGAAGAGAGAGTGACACTGCTCAGGTTACGGCCGAGTTGGTGGTTGTTGGCGGCTGCAGCAAAAAGGTTTAGCTTCACTGCTTCACAAACTTCCCAGTTCCAAAGGCTCTGCTGTTCTTTATTTCCGATTCCTTTTTCGAGGGCTACGTGTGCCTTCAAACAAAAGAGTTAAATACAATAAAACTTCAAACATTCAAAATAATTAATCTCATTACCTTTCTGGTAACATAAATTGAATTAATCACTATGAAATTTTTGGTGCATCAAATCGAAAGTGTATCTATGGAGCAAAAGAAGCAAAACAGATATGACGTCATTACCATTCTGGTAACAAAAAAGAAGCAAAAGTCTATCTATCTGAGAATTAGGTTTTAAAATTTTTAGCACATCAAACGGAAAGTGTAATATGATGACCATTGAATGCAGGACAAAAGGCGAAACAGATATAAAAGTACCGGCAAAACAAAATAGTATTCGTCATTTAGTTCCAACTTCCAATTCAAAATCAATTTAGGTTTTCAAACCCTAAACTAAACCACAAAAAATGCTCAATAACTAATACTAAGCTTCAATACAAGTACAAAATGTATGCAAGAAATTAGCCTCAGTCTTGATAACGGCATAATGCACATGAAATGAAAAACATTCGGAATCAAATCAAAGACATATACTTCAAAATGAACGGAAATTGAAGACATAAATGAATCGAAAACCTAAATTGGTGTTCCATTTGAGTAAGGGAGAGACGGAGTGTTCGTACCTCACAGTGGAACAAACCGCAGCGACGACGACGGAGGGTGGCTGCTCGGCATGCTAGTCAGCCAATTGCGGCTTCCTTTTCCGGCAAACAAGCGGTACGGTGGAGTTAGCTCTCTGCTAGGGCAACGGTGTTTCAGAAGAGGGGAAGTTGAAGGGGGTAAAGGGTAAAAGGGGAGTGGCGCCAATGGAGTTCTCCGCTGGGGTTTTTATAATTAATTTTCTGTGTTGCTCTTTAATTGTTTTCCCCAAGTAATTAATTGACATGAATCTTCATAAAGTATGTTTCCTTAAAATGTATATATTTGCTGTACTATTAAATACAGATACGAGAAAAAGATTTTTTTCCAAAAATTTATTTTCAAAAATATTCTTTACCATATATCTTTTAAGAAATTAATATTTACCATAAAAAGAAATTTAGGATTTATCTATCGATGTTAAATTTATAATTTTTTAATCACAATACTAGGCCACCAATAAAAAATCAGTCAATAATTTATATCAGATGTTCTATATATATGGTTTCAGATGTTCTATGTTCTAAAAGGCCAATAGTAAGAGTTCGAACTTGGATCTTTTATAATCCTTAAGTATCTCTATCCACTAAGCTATATGTCTTTTTTTTTGTTGTATATATCCATTGTTATTTTCTTAATATTTTTAGTAATTTATTTTTAAAATTAAATTATACATTAAATTTATTATTTTATATTAAAATAAACAATAATTCTATGTGAACAAGTGGTTTTGGCCAACCAAGTGCAATCAATTGATTTATTTCTATGCTAAATAGAAGACTATTTCGATATTAAATAGAACTTTTTTAGGTGCAATTTTTTATACTATTTGACATCGAAATAATATTTTATTTAGCATAAAAATAAATCACTTGGTTGCACTTGGTTGGCCAAAACCACTTGTTAAATAGAATTATTGATAATAAATTATCACATGATTTTAAGAAACGAATTAATTAAATCCAAAAAATCATAATTATTTTATTGAAATTAAGAATCAAACATGTATATACAAATTGTTTTAACCAATCTCAAATATATTATCATATTTTGTCTTTACGTTATGAAATTAGACAAAAAAAAAATAAAGTTATGAAATTGTGAATTTGCAGCTTAAGTATCTATTAAGATACTTAGTTTTGTTCATGCATGAGACTGTTATAAAAGAAAATGAAAAAGTATAGGAAATTAATATATTGGAACCAATATAGAGTCCATATGAGATACAGATGATAATTCATATAAATTTTATATGATAATTTAATCATTAATATATAAGTTATGAATAATAACTCATATAAATTATGGATGATAATTTAATTATTGGCTCCCTATGAGTTCCCTAACGTTAGTTCCGTAACGTTATTCATAAAAAAAAATTAAAAGGAAATTTAACATGCATAACCTATTAACCTTCACTAAAAAATATTTGGTATCATATCTTGTGTAGCTGGGGTGTAAAATGGGATCGGCCGGACAACGTAAGAAAATGTTTTGATTTGTGGATGGGTGCCAAAATAGACCACTCATCCATGAGTAGCTGGATGATTTTCTTATTTTCTATTATTTGGATTATGCGGTAATGTGGTATATTAAAAATGAGAAGGTATTTAAGAATATAGATTAAGTATGGAAGATGCTTTGAGCAGAGTGATGATGTATAAAAATCTATGGCTGCAAGAATGGATCGAAAGAAAATCACAATGCAAGTTGCGTAGAGCATAATTGATACTAAGGTCTAAGGCTATCATTTATGGAAGGCGGTAAGCAATGCAGCAGCACCGTGTTCATCCATTTGGCGGGGGAATCTCACATTTTGTAATAGGTGGTCTTAAGATAGTTTGATTATGTTTTGTTTTATATTTGGTTTGTTTATGTATAAGACCTCAGAGCATTTTTAATGTATGATTTTAGATCAATTTTATTTTAGGTCCCATAAGATGACACATTAATATTTATGGGTCCATATATCATAAATAGTGATTTAATATTAGTTTTGAGATTTGTTACTCTCTTAGTTTCAATTCATTAAATTTATATTTTATTTAATTCTTAATTATTTTAAATAATTACAATTAAATAATAAAAATTAACAAAAATTAAAATATAAAAATTACACAACTAATTATATATATTATATGAAAACATATTACAATTAACAATAATAAATTTTAAAATACTATATCAATAGACATAACAACACTAAAAAACTTGAAATATTACACAAATAAAATATAAATAATTGAGAAAAAAAATTGAATTGATTTGGATCTACTTTTTTCGATCAACAGAAAAACAACTTACAAAAAATTAAAATATGAAAACAAATTGAATTATGCAAAATAGAAATTGAGTACATACTAGAGTACATACCTAGTATTATTTTTAAGTTAAAAATTTTAACGTTAAAAAAATAACGTTTAAAAATTCATTAAATTCTTCTTCAACTCTGCATTAAATAGACATAACAAATGGCATAATCTAACTGGCATTATACTGATACGGTCTCAGCTTACCGATACCATTATCAATTTATAGGTTGGTTCCAATGCAGAGTTTCATATCAACTTAGTTCAATTGCTTTGAAATTCTAAACTGATACTAAAAAAATTCTCTATTGGAGTTACTCACTCACCTCCCTCTTTTGGGTTCTTTTCATGATTTTTTTTTAAAGAAAACATAATTATCCTTCAAAGGAAGTCAAACGGCACTTACAAATACAACAACTAATAGTTTTACATCGAAAATAGAAAATTAAATATTTTGTATGTTGAATTATGGTATGAGAGGAGGCACAACCTTCGATTTCTAAGAATTTTAAATGGCAGAAACAAGGATACACAGGAGTCTCTTATGTTTCTTGATTGACATATTCATACAAGAACAGTTAAGATACATCCTCTTCTTCTCTACATAAAAGTAAAAAATTCCTAAATTTGAACCTTTGAATAAAACTATGATTCTATGGTGTTCTCCTGCTAGATCTAACCAAATCTAAAACATCATCATCGTAACCAAAATATCCATATAGAGATCTAATGCACCATCATGGACTACTGCCAAGGAGAAAAACACCACAAATGTTATTTTAGAGTCTAGATTTAAATCTCAGATCTGAAACCTAAACCTAAGAAGAAAAAAAAAGAAAAGAAAAAAAAGAGAAAGAAACGAAAGCAAGCAAATCAGTAGAAGAGAAAAAGAAAGGGAGCAAGTAAAGAAATGTGGAAAGAGGCCAAGAGTCAGTGCAAAGGAGGAAAAGAAAAGATTAAAGGGAAGAGAAGGAGAAAAAAGGATAGATGAAAAGGGAAAGGAAGAGGAAAGGAGAAACGGGTTGGGGAGTGGGGAAAGAGAGAAAGGTTGGGAGAAGATGTAAAGCCACCGCTGCCGCTCAGCGGTGGCCCTCAGTGGAGTTAAGCTGAAAGTGAAGGAGGTTTTGAGGTGAGAGAAGAGAACATTTCTAGAAGAGAGCGTTTTCTGGTTATTTTGGTGAGTTAAAGACTTATCTGAAAAAATCTTCACTAAAAAAAATTAAGGATTATGTGGGCAATTAAAGAAAATAAGAGTTTTGTTCTTTATGACTTAATGGACGCAGTAACTTATTGTTAATAATCTTATTTAAACTTTTCGTTTTGCTTTCTTCAAAACTCTTCAGTTATTTGGAAACGGTTACTTAATCTTCGTGAATAAAAATTTACTTTTAATATATATATATATATATATATTCTTCTAATATATTTTTTTTGGACGTGATTCTTCTAATATTTATATGGTTAGTGGCATTGCTCAATCTCATATGGTTTTTTTTTAATGACTTTGAGATGGACAACAATTATAACAAAAATCATAATTTTCTTTTTTGTTGGATTGAACAACCCCTAATCCTAGGTTCATAACTCACGCACTCACTCACACACACATTATACTTTCTCTTTTTTTTTTCCACTAGAGAGATTTTTGGGTTTTATATCCCTACTGATGCAGCACTTTAAGAGGCCTATTCCTTTACCACTTGACTCATGCCTCAGCTTTTTATTTTGGTCGAGATTGGACAACTCCCAATCCTAGAGTCACTACTCACGCACACACTCACACACATCTCATATTTTCACATTTCATTCCACTGGCGATGAACCCCTTCCCTTTAAGATGCAGCTACTTTGAAAGTACTCTTTTTTTTTTTTTTTTGGTAGACAAATAAATCAATAGTTTAGAATGGGTTTAGGCCCGTTTCAATTTTAAAAAAAAACCAGTAATTTAGAAAAGCACAAAATTTTATCCAAAAAAAAAACGAAAAGCCACCTGACCAAAAAAAAAGAAGAGAAAGAACTCCCACACCTCATATAAAAGGCATAAGAGCAACTCCAATGGGAGGCTCTTGCCCATTCCTATTCCTTACTCATCTGTTATAAAAAGTAACTCCACGTCAGTATTTGCATCATAAACAGTAAATAGGAACTCAAACATTCTCTCTCTTCTCCAATGTAAGAAACTCAATGTGACCTTACTTATCTAATTAATTAAAATAAAAAGAAATTAATAATTACTAAATCTATTTTTCACAATAATATTTTCAAATTTATAAATTAAAAAATTTGCTATTATTAAAGAGTAATACGCAAAAAAAATTAATAACTCCATAAAAATAAAAAACTATTAAAAAATTAAATTTTAACTAATTTAAAACATTATTAAATAGAAAAAGCCAAATATTTAAAATTTAAGATTACATCACAAATAAAATAAATTACATCACACGTAAAATAAATTACATTACGTTTTTTTGCAAGTAGGAAATATTCACGTTACTAACTTTAACATAATAATTATTATTATTTTAATAAAGTTAAATGACAAATGTCATGAAATCATTGGCTTTCCTATGAAGAGGGACGTCCCTGCAAGCAGAGCCTCACCTACATTGAGAAACGTGAAGGGACTCAAGATCAATTTACTCCAATGGTTGGTCCCTTATTTCGGTCCTCTTTTTGGACCCACAAATGAGAACGGGGACTCCCATTGGAGTTGCTCTAAGGGATAGCAGTAATTGATGGTTATTCCTATATATCCATCTTGAATCATGTGAATTTGAAATGGGCAATAAACATAACATAAAGTATAGTTTATTAGTTTTGTAAAAAACTAGACAATTAAATCACTAATTTAAAAAAACAAGAACACACGAACTCTCACAATTGCATGGGTTGAGCATAATTAAACAATTTATATCAGAGCTTGCACACTATGGTTTGATCAACCGCATTTGGGATGTGCTACTTCGAAGGACACGATACGATGGTGAAACTAAGCTTTCATGATAAATAAGAAAGGACGATTCCAGTAATAAATCATTCCAAGTAGGTTCCAATATGGAGCTGTCAATGACAGGAAAGTCAAAGCTGCCATCATCAAAGTTATACAGAACCATCTTTGAAGATGATGCAACCGCCACAATAACATCATTTCCCAGACACACAATGGCCTTAAATGAACACCGGATAGCCGCGGGTGGTAGGGGATCACGGCCAATTTAGTCCAAGATTGTGTCACTCCATACTCTTGCATCAGCCACACAGACCAACCAGTTTCCCAATGTTTAAAACAAACTGCAAGGCAGTTTCTCAAAACACATAACTCTTGCAAGATGGTTTCATGAACCAAATTCTTATGGGGCAGAGAGAACTCACTGAAACTCTCCTTCACCAAGTCAAGGGAAAGAACAAAAGCAATCCAAAGTAGTGTCATGCAAACGAACCCAGTTAAGAGTAGCGGTGCCAGGCACGAATACCCCTCTACGGTTGCCAAGTATGCTGTTACCTGGAATATCTTGAATGGTTCTCCAGGAAGGGTTCGGGCAAAATGTATAAATTCCTGTTGTATATCTAAAGGGATTCAGTTTCTGTTTCGGTCTATGGTAATGAATCTTACAAAGCTTGTACTTGTCATTCACATGATCATATCCAAAGCCGCAAACCCCGAATTTCCAGCGACGGAGATGCCAAACCAGTACAGGGATTCCACAACATAACACGGCTCTTCATGCCAACACTCTCAAGCAAGCACAGCAATCCATTGCAAGAGCCAATACTATAGTGGCTAAGTCTTCCCTCGAAGCGAACAACTTTCGTAGGCTCGGCAGGGTTCTCCAACAAGGATCGTACGGAGAAATCTCCAAATCTTTTGTATCTGTAGAGCAAATATGGATGATTATAAGCAACGCGTGGATCACTCAAACTTGGATCCGCAGCGATTAATCGTCTAACATGCTCGTTGGCAAATTGTGAGCTGGAAATTAGGTTCTCCATGATCTGCATATACTCCGTAACTGAAGAAGATTCCTCGCCGGAAGCCTCAGCAAGATTTCTGCGATGAGTTCATCCGGAAGGACTGCCAGCGACTGCGGTGGCGTTACCTCTGAATTTAACAGTCGTTTGATGCTTCCTGTTCCTCTCGCCATAACAACTTGGAGTGAGAGTGACACTGCTTGGGTTCCGGCGGAGATTAGCGGCGGCGGTGAAAAGGTTTAGCCTCTGCGCTATTTATTTCCAATTTCTTTCCCGCGGTCTATCTATGTCTTTCAAAGAAAACAAATTAAATTAAATAAGATTCAAAAATTAATCTCAATATCTTTTTGGCAACATAAAGTGAATTAAAAAGAAATCTTTGTATTTAAATGAAACAAAAGTATCTATTTGAGAATCAGGTTTTAAAATTGGTAGATTGCTCTATATAAATTTTAAATTTCAAATTTTCCAACCACTTTTTTTTAATAAGATGACTATAAAATTTATACAATAAACTTAACTTATATTACGAAACCTTTTATTAGTATATCAAATTTAATGGCTATTTTCTTTTACACCCCATATTCTTTAATTGTTTTCTCTAATAATTTATGGGAATGCATATAGATGGTTAATAAACATGTTTTATATTTTAGGGAGTATATGCATATTTTTAGTTAACAAGATTATTATTTAAAAGAAAAAAGTAAAAACGGACGGTTTAACATGCATAACTTTTACTATAATTAAATAAGAATTTAATTTTCATTCATTATCAATGTAAATTTATACATACAACTAATTAAATACATGAATCTAATTTAATTATTATATAATTCTTTAAAAAAATTTAATAATCAAAATTAAACTCATTAAATAATATATATTTTAGTTAAAAATAAATTAGAAAAAATAAAGTTGAGCCCGAAAATTAAGACATATAAAGTGTTTTGTTTTCAGAGACTTAGGCTTGGTTTGGTAAAGCTTTTTGGAGAAGTACTAGAGCTTTTTAAAAGCACAAACACCTCGTTTTGTGTTTGGTAAATAAAAGACGATGTGCTTGCAGCTTTTAAAAGATGGGAGTGCTTTTAAAAGCAGAACTTTTCAAAGATGGCTTGTTCTCATCACTTTACCAAACACAATTATTATTGTTTGTGCTTATTAAAAGACATTTTTTATTTGATTTTACCAAACACATGTGCTATGACTTTTAAAAAGCTACCTTTTAAAAGATAACTTTTGTAAGCTACTTTCGAAAAATAAAAGTTTTACCAAACCAAGTCTTAATCTATATTATAAGTTAAGTTAGCAAAAAAAATCTATAGAATATTAAATCAGTCATTAAGTATTTATATATCAATATAAATATATATGCATTATTTAAGTCATTTTTAATATATATTTTATATTTCAACAGTGCTAAGAAATCAATATTAGAAAGTCATTAGGAAGCCAATAAATAAATTACCTTCCAAAATTAAAAAAATTATCATCCAAAAAAAAAAAAAAGTGATCACCTCACATAAGTTATAGTCAATGCTTTCGTTCATATTCGTGTCTTTTTCAATCTTCTAATTCTAAACTCTTCAGTTGTGTGAGATGTTCATGAAAATATGTTGTTTTAATCTTCTAGAAAAACGAATAATTTATGTCACCAGTTTGATTCTTCAGAAGTTCATAATATTTCTTTGAGACAACAGACTCAATATATATAATTCTTTCTATTTGATAAGTTTGTTGGTCGGCTCTCCTGAATGTTTGTAATTCGTTGAGTAAATCTAGAATGTTAATATTCTTACAAAAAATATTTAAAAAACTAACTTTTAGGTAGTTAACATTAGCCAACTTAAGTATAATTATGAAAGAAAAAAAAAACCTAGATAAACAGATCACTAATCTAGAAAAGCAAGAACAGATGAACTACAAAGCTTAAAAAAAAAAGAAGGCATACGGAGTTGGCCAGAATAAAACATTTTAGAAGAGGCTTATACACTATGGTTTGAAGGCATAAGGAGTTGGCCAGAATAAAACATTTTAGAAGAGGCTTATACACTATGGTTTGATCAACTGCATTAGGGATGAACTACTTCGAAGACCACGATATGTTGGTGGAACTAAGCTTTCATGATAAATATGAAAGCACAATCCCGTTGAATTAGACAAAGGTGTAGGGTCCAGTAGAGGAAATTCAAAGCTTCCATCATCTAAGTTATACAGAACTATCTTTGAAGATGAAGCAGCCACAAGAACATAATTTCTCCATTTATACAATGGCCGTAAACGTTTACCATCTAGCAGAGGGTCCAAGCGGATCATGGCCAGTTTAGTCCAAGATTGGGGAACCCCATACTCCTTCATCAGCCACACAGCCCAATGAGTATTCTGGTGTTTAAAAGAAAATGCAAGGCAGTTCCTCAGCACACATAACCGTGGGGAGACTATAGTTTCATTACAGGGAAGAGAAAACTCACTAAAAGTCTCTTTCACCAAGTCAAAGGAAACAACCAAGCAATTCATGGTGCCATGCAACCGAATCCAATTAAGATTGCCGGTGCCAGGCACAAATACCCCTTCGTCACCAACATACCTGCTTCCAGGTGGGTACACTTGAATGGTTCTCCTCAATGGGTTCGGGCAAAATGTATAAATTATGGTTGCAGATCTTGGGTGTTTCTGTTCCGGTTTCTGTTTTACCATCCCAACAAGCTTGTACTTGTCATTCACATGATCGTAGCCGAAGCCGCAAAGCGATATGAAACCCCCAATTTCCAGAGATCGGGATGCAATTCCAGTACAGGGATTCCACAACATGGCACGGTTTTTTCTGGTGTTGGCACCCTCTACCTCAAGCAAGCACAGCAATCCATTGCAACTGCCAATAATTCGGTAGTTACCTCCTCCGTCGAAGAGAACTGCTTTCATAAGCTCAGAAGGATTCTTCAACAAGGTTTGTATGGGGAAATCTACGAATCTTTTGCAATTATAGCCCCTATTACGATAAACAACTCGTGAATAGCTCAAACATGAATCAGCAGAAATTGAACGTTGAACATGGTCGTTGGCAAATTTGGAACTGGAAATTAAGGTTCTCCATGATCTGCACACACTCCGTAACCCAAGAAGCGATCTCGCTGGAAGCCTCAGCAAGATTTCTCTGATGAGTTCATCCGGAAGGACTGGCAGTGGTTGCGATGGCGTTACCACTGAAGACAGCAGCCGTTTCGCGCTGCTTCTGGTGACTCTTAAAGGCTTCCTATTCCTCTCATCATAATCCTGAGGCTTCATTCTACCAACTTGAAGAGAGAGTGACACTGCTCAGGTTTCGGCAGAGTTGGTTAGTGTTGGCGGCTGCCGCAAAAAGGTTTAGCTTCACTGCTTCACAAACTTCAAACATTCAAAAAATTAATCTCATTACCTTTCTGGTAACATAAAGTGAATTAATCACTTTGAAATTTTTGGTGCATCAAATCGAAAGTGTATCTATGGAGCAAAAGAAGCAAAACAGATATGACGTCATTACCATTCTGGTAACAAAAAAGAAGCAATAGTCTATCTATCTGAGAATTAGGTTTTAAAATTTTTAGTGCATCAAATGGAAAGTGTAATATGATGACCATTGCAATTTGAAAGGATAATGCAGGACAAAAGGAGAAACAGATATAAACGTACAGGCAAAATAGTATTCCTCATTTAGTTCCAACTTCCAATTCAAAATCAATTTAGGTTTTCAAATCTGAAACTAAACCACAATAAATGTCCAATAACTAACACTAAGCTTCAATACAAGTACAAAATGCACGAAAGAAATTAGCCTCAGTCTTGATAACGGTATAATGCACATGACAATGAAAAACAATGGGAATCAAAGACCTAAATTGGTGTTCCATTTGAGTAAGGGAGAGACGGAGTGTTCGTACCTCACAGTGAAGCAACCCGCAGCGACGACGACGGAGGGTGGCTGCTCGGCATGCTAGTCGGCCTATTGCGGCTTCCTTTTCCGGCAAACAAGCGGTACGGTGGAGTTAGCTCTCTGCTAGGGCAACTGTGTTTTCCATGAAGGGAAGTTGAAGGGAGTAAAGGGTAAAAGGGGAATGGCGCCAATAGAGTTATCCGCTGCGGTTTTTATTATTAATTTTTTGTCGCTCTTATTGTTTTCCCCAAGTAATTGACTAATTGTTGACAGGATTGTTAATAAATGATGGGTAAACTACTATTTTAGTTAGTTCGTTTTTTATTTTGGTTCTTAACGTTTAAAATGTCTTATTTTAGTCTTAAAATATTTTAATTTTTATCAATTAAGTTTTAATTTTGATGTTTATCCCTATTTAATTATTTACAATACGTAGTTCTATAAAACATGTTTGTGTTACTTTCTCTTAAAGTCGTTGCAGACGTACGTGACACTAACGGTCTAGTTTGGCATTGAAGAACAATTAAATATAATTAAAAATTAATATTAAAAAATATATATAATATAAATAAAAATACATTATTTTTCATTACTATGTATTCCCATCTTGACGATGAAGCCCTCAGAAAAAGAGGCGCAAACATATTTTAAAAATCTAAGCATTGTAAATAATTAAATAGGACGGATGCTAGAATTGAAACTTGATTGATTAAAATTAAAATGTTTTGGGACTAAAATAAGATATTTTAAATATTATAGACCAAAATAGAAAATGTGCCAAACGTTAGAACCAAAACAATAATTTACTCTAAATTATGTTTCCCTAAATTATGTATTATATTTTGTATACTATTAAGTAGAGATACGAGAAAAAAGATTGTATCCAAAAATTTCGTTTCAAAAATATTCTTTACCATATATCTTTTAAAAAAATTATTTTTTACCATAAAGAGAAAATTAGGATCTATCTATTTAGGCCACATGTTAAATTTATAATTTTTTTTAAAAAAATTATTGAAACAAAAAAGTTTAAAATTTTAATACGTTTATTTTGTATTTAATAAATGTAAAAATTTAAAATTTTTCATTAATAATAAATTATCATATGGCTTTAAGAAATGGATTAATTAAATCCAAAAAAATATAATTATTTTATGGAAATTAAGAATCAAACATGTATATAGTATATACAAATTGTTGTAACTAATCTCAAATATATTATTATAATTTGTATTTAAGTTATGAAATTGTGAATTTGCAGCTTAGTATAGTATCTATTAATACACTAGTTTTGTTAATGCATGAGACTGTTATAAAAAAATTAAAAGGAGATTTAACATGCATAATCTATTAGCCTTCACTAAAAAAATAAGGATTATGTGGGCAATTAAAGAAAATAACTGTTTTGTTCTCTGTGACTTAATCCGCGCAGTAACTTATTGTTAAATGTTATGTTAAATAATTTTATTTAAATTCTTTGTTTTTCTTTCTTCAAAACTTTTCGGTTATTTGCCATGAAAACGGTTACTTTAATCTTCATGAATAACAAATCTCTTTTAATATATATACATATTTAAACATATTAGTTAGCCAATAAATTTTTTGCCAATAAAAACCAACAAAAGATAAATACTTAATAAAATAAAAGAAGGCCAGCTCACAAAAGATGAAATCCAAATAAATAATAATTTTTTAGACTTGTTGATTGACCTAGACTTTCTTTTATATATATATATATATATATTCCAATATTTTTTTTTGGTACACATATATTCCAATATTTATATGATTAGGTGACATTGCTCAATCTCATATGTGTTTTTTTTTTTTTTACTTTAAGATGGACAACAATCATAACAAAAAGCATAGTTTTGTTAAAAACCTAGATGAATAAATCACTAGTTTAGAGCGGGCTTAGGCCCGTTTCAATAATAAAAAAAATTTCACTAGTTTAGAAAAGCAAGGAGTTTGTAAAAAAACGAAAAGAAAAGAAAAGCAAGAACAAATGAACTCCCACAGCTCATAAAAAGGGCATAAGGAGTTCACTTCACAGGAATCAAACATGTTAGAAAAAGAGCTTGTACACTTCGGTTTGATCACAGCGTTTAGGATGAGCTACTCGGAAGGCCAAGGTATGATGGCAATCATGGTGGTGAACCTAAGCTTTCATGATAAATCCGGATGGGGGGATAAAAGAAGTAGCTGTCAATGACAGGAAACTCAAAGTTGCCATCATATAAGTTACACACAACTATCTCTGAAGATGATGCAGTCGCCACAAGAACATCATTTCCCCATATGTACAATGGCCGCAAATAAGAAGATACCACCGGGGGGAAGAAGATCATGACCAATTTAGTCCAAGATTGAGGCTCTCCATACTCCTTCATCAACCACACAGACCAATGATTTTTCCTGTGGCTAGAACAAACTGCAAGGCAGTTCTTCAGCATGCATAACTTCGGGAAGCCAGAATCATCCGCATCCGGATTTGGTAGAGAAAACTCATTAAAAGTCTCCTTCACCAAATCAAGGGAAAGAACCAAACGTTTCAGTGTGGCATCTCGACGAATCCAATTAAGAGTACCGGTGCCAGGCACAAATACTCCTTCACGATGACCAATAACTATGCAGTTAACCGGGGTATCTTGAATGGTTCTACTGCAAGCTTTGGTGCCAAATGTAAAAATTTTGGTTGAATATTCCTCCGAATTTACAACACCAGCAAGCTTGTACTTGTTGTTCACATGATCATAGCCGAAGCCCCAAACTGATAAGCAAGAACCCCCAATTTCGAGCGATTTGGATGCCATCAATCTAGTACATGGATTCCACAACCTGACACGGCTGCGGCTGATGTTAATCTCAAGCAAGCACATCAATCCGTTGCAAGAGCCCATAATTAAGTGGTCACCTCTTCTCTTTAAGCGAAGCAATTCCGTAGGAGGGGAAGGGTTCTCCAGCAAGGTTCGTACGGAGAAATTTCCGTATCTTCTGGATCCAAAGCCCCTACCATAATGATAAAAAGCTCGTGGCTCGCTCGAACTTGGATCTGCTGTGATTAATCGTCGAACATGGTCGTTGGCGAATTGAGAGCTAGAAATTAGGGTTCTCCATGATGTGCACACACTCCTTAACCGAAGAAGCGATCTCGCTGGAAGCCTCAGCAAGATCTCTCTGATGACTTCATCCGGAAGGTCCGGCAGCGGCTTCGATGGCGTTATCCCCATTTTTTGTCTAATTCTTGAATATTTTACAAGTCACAATGGAAGGGTTATGAAATGGTTGGATATTAATCACCGACATTTTTAAAGAACATTTAACGGGATAAGTTAAACAACCTCATTTATATTGTACATGGTAAAAAATATCATATCACTCACAAAATTAATAAGAATTGGATAGAGAAAAAGGAGGATCAGAGACTGATTTGATGCAATTTTCTCAATCCCAGAAATTAAAATAGTCTAATTAAAATGTTGAGAACTATTTTGATTCAAATTATGAATCTTAGAAAATCAAAATGGGATTAACTCCTAGCCTATATATATAATGAAAAGTATTGTAAAAAAAATAAAGTTTTGAGATCGATTTGATGCAATTTTCTCAATCCCAGGAATCAAAATAGTTTAATTGAAATGTTGAGATTGGTTAAAATTATGAATCTTAGGAAATTAAAATGGGATTAACTCCTAGCCTATATATATAATGAAAAGTATTGTAAAAAAAATAAGGTTTTACACCAATCCTTCTCATGTCTCAAGCTATTTGAGAGCTAAGTTCCATCGCTGGGCCACGCCCTAGCTGCATTTTTGTAATTAAATGTAATGACTATAGTGTTCAGGACAATTGCTTATCTATTATGTACCTTTTATGTGGTTACGTTGTTTAAGATTGTTCAGTTTGTTCATGTGAATGATTCCTGGTAATTTCATATCATGTAAGTTCTTCCATACGGAGAAAAGCTAAAACAAAGTTCAAGAGAATTTTGACTAAGTATAAAACAACTAAAAACATAAGGATTCCAAGCCTATCCGTTGAACTTTTAGCAATGTAATAATTTTCTTCCACTATCTAAGTATGTTGATACTGTGAAGGATTCTAGTTAATTATTCATCACAACAAATAGATAAAGGGAAAAAAATATAACTGTATTGATGGGTTTGCTTCGGTTTTACAAGATTTATTGATGATGATTATGTGTCCAAGTCCAACATTCAAATATCTTAATACCATAGATCATACATGTATTGCTTATTTCTTATCCAATGGACAAAACTACCCTTTGACACATCAGCCAGTTCTAAGTAACAATCCAGAACCAAAGTGTTGAAATCCAACATGCAAGAACACCAGTAAATGAAACTGTAGTCACTAGATTATGGGATATTGCACTTTCTATTTTCTTTCTTCGCTTAATTTAACAGTAAGTGTAAAGGAAAGACCAGTAAATCATAGTCATTCCTAAATTTCCTAAATAAAGCAGTAAAATTGCTGCGACATTGTGATTTAGCAATGGGGAATAAATAATCATGTTAACAGAAAGTATAGTTTTGCAGCCCTACACCAAGTGCTAAAAAAGTTTATAATCATTTAACTAGAATAGCTAGAAAGTAGATAGTGAGAGAAAGCCTTTACCAAAACAAGGTTAAAGGAATTCACTTGGATGAGCTTTTAGACATGGGTTTTTTATGACTCTGATCCAACGCATTTCCGATCTGCTACTTAGAAGACCAGTGTGACGGTGAAAACCGACGATTTAACATGCATAACTTTTACTATAATTAAATAAAAATTTAATTTTATTCATTATCAGTGTAAAATTTAAGTAGATAACTAATTAAATACTTGAATCTGATTGAATAATTATATAATACATTAGAAAATTTAGTAATCAAAATTAAATTCATCAAATAATATATATTTTAGTTAAAAACAAATTAGAAAAAATAAAGTTGAGCCAGTAAATTAAGACATAGAAGTTTTTTTTTTACTAAAAATATATTGGAGGGGAGAGTGCAACTCTAAACCTATGCAAGGGAAGAAAAAAAAATGGTATTTACAGCTCATTGACACATATAAGTGTTTTGTTTTCGGTGACTTAATCCATATTATAAGCCAGCACCAAAAATCTATACAATATTAAATAAGTCATTAAGTATTGGTATATAAATATATATGTTATCTATATTATCTAAATTTTTTTATTATGGATTTTACATTTCAGCAGTGCTACAAAATTAATATTAAGAAATTATTAGAAAACTAATAAATAATTTATTATTTAAAATTAAAAAAATTATCATAAAAAAAATAAAAATGACTACCTATAAAATATAAAAATAATCCCCCATAATATAATATAAAAGTAATCCCCCATATGTTATAGTCAATGCTTTCGTTCATATTCGTGCCTTTTTCATTCTTCTAAACTCTTCAGTTGTGTGAGATATTCATAAAAATATGTTGTTTTAATCTTCTAGAATAACGAATAATTTATGTCACCAAAAATATGTTGTTTTAATCTTCTAGAATAACGAATAATTTATGTCACCAGTTTGATTCTTCAGAAGTTCATATTATTTCTTTGAGACAACAGACTCAATATATAATATTCTTTCCATTGGATAAGTTTGTTGGTCGGCTCTCCTGAATGTTTGTAATTGGTTGAGTAAATCTAGAATGTTTATATTCTTACAAAACATATTTAAAAAACTAATTTTTAGGTAGTTAACATTAGCCAACTTAAGTATAATTATGAGAAAAAAAAAGAAACCTAGATAAACAGATCACTAATCTAGAAAAGCAAGAACAGATGAACTATCAAAGCTAAAAAATAAAGAAGGCACAAGGAGTTGGCCAGAATCAAACATTTTAGAAGACGCTTATACACTACGGTTTGATCAACTGCATTAGGGATGAACTACTTCGAAGACCACGATATGTTGGTGAAACTAAGCTTTCATGATAAATATGAAAGCACAATCCTGTTGAATTAGACAAAGGTGTAGGGTCCAGTAGAGGAAATTCAAGGCTTCCATCATCTAAGTTATACAGAACTATCTTTGAAGATGAAGCAGCCACAAGAACATAATTTCGCCATTTATACAATGGCCGTAAACGTTTACCATCTAGCGGCGAGTCCAAGCGGATCATGGCCAGTTTAGTCCAAGATTGAGGAACTCCATACTCCTTCATCAGCCACACAGCCCAATGAGTATTCTGGTGTTTAAAAGAAAATGCAAGACAGTTCCTTAGCACACATAACCGTGGGAAGACTATAGTTTCATTACAGGGAAGAGAAACCTCACTAAAAGTCTCTTTCACCAAGTCAAAGGAAACCACCAAGCAATTCATGGTGCCATGCAACCGAATCCAATTAAGATTGCCGGTGCCAGGCACAAATACCCCTTCGTCACCAACATACCTGCCTCCAGGTGGGTACCCTTGAATGGTTCTCCTCAACGGGTTCGGGCAAAATGTATAAATTATGGTTGCAGATCTTGGGTGTTTCTGTTCCGGTTTCTGTTTTACCATCCCAACAAGCTTGTACTTGTCATTCACATGATCATAGCCGAAGCCGCAAAGCGATATGAAACCCCCAATTTCCAGAGATCGGGATGCAATTCCGGTACAGGGATTCCACAACATGGCTCGGTTTTTTCTGGTGTTGGCACCTTCTACCTCAAGCAAGCACAGCAATCCATTGCAACTGCCAATAATTCGGTAGTTACCTCCTCCCTCGAAGAGAACTACTTTTGTAAGCTCGGAAGGATTCTTCAACAAGGTTTGTATGGGGAAATCTCCGAATCTTTTGCAATTATAGCCCCTATTACGATAAACAACTCGTAAATCGCTCAAACATGGATCAGCGGAAATTGAACGTTGAACATGGTCGCTGGCAAATTTGGATCTGGAAATTAAGGTTCTCCATGATCTGCACACGCTCCGTAACCCAAGAAGCGATCTCGCTGGAAGCCTCAGCAAGATTTCTCTGATGAGTTCATCCGGAAGGACTGGCAGTGATTGCGATGGCGTTACCACTGAAGACAGCAGCCGTTTCGCGCTGCTTCTGGTGACTCTTAAAGGCTTCCTATTCCTCTCATCATAATCCTGAGGCTTCATC
>JASCZI010151155.1:26242-83938 GCA_036250425.1 Stylosanthes scabra | reverse complement strand
TGCATTAGAATCTTTAATAATCTAATAGGGTTAGATGAGATTGAATATGTGACATGTTAATTCTTTCCATTAAATCTTGTTGATTATTGTTGATTTGAATCATGATGTGTGTATTATCTCTTTTCTTGGTTAATTAGTCCAGACATTGATGATTAATTAGGATAAAGATGAAACTAGACCACTAAGAGATTAGGATTTAGTTATATTAGGATTCATTTTGATTTGATAGTAATTGTAGAAATTGAATGGTGAAGTTTGGCTTATGAAATTAGTGATGAATATCTACAATTCCTTGATCTTGCTCTTTACATTTGCATTTCCTCCTTTCTTGATAATTGTTCTTGTTGATTAGTAATAAATTGATAATAAAGATTGAGTTTCTTGATATGTTTTCTTGTTGTTGCATAGTTCTTGATTGTTTCTTTCTTTAGTTTTCTATTCATCTTTGATTGATACTTGAATCTACTTAAAGGAATTGATTAAGAATATTGCTTGATCCACCTTTCCTCGAGGGAACGATACCCACTCTCAAGTGGTATTACTTGATCCGGTGCACTTGCCGGATTGTGACATAAGATTTCGTCGCATCAAAATGTAAGTATAATTTAGTTAGGTGTCCAACCATGAATAATATAGAGTTTAGGGGTTGAAAATTGAAATCCTAAAATATTAGGGGTTAAAGTGTATATATAAAGGGTTAGGTTACTAGTTAAGTAAAACTAGGAACTTAAAATAAATAAAAGTGAAATTAGTAGTTTTAATAAAAGATTTATGAATATAATCTTATAATTTTAAGAATAATGAAATAGTAATTACACTTTAAGAGAAAAGTAAGTATAAGAATGACTAAGACACCATAATGCAAGGTGAGAGAATAATGGAAGACAAAAGAGAATCCCCATAAAGATAACGGCCAGCTAATAAGAAAGGTGAATGAATCAGTTGGATGAATTCATAAATGAAAAACGGTTATATGTGGTGCTTAGCAAGGACGGTGGTTTCGTCCCGCTTGCTCAATGCTATTGAGACTTTGTGGGGATGGTGGTTTCGTCCCGCCCGCAATGAGCATGGTGGTTTTGTCCCGCTCACAGTTTGATGATTACGACATTAGTGAGGACGGCGATACGTATCGCCCACTGATGGACCATAAAGAGTACAACCACAGTGAGGACAGCTATACGTAACGCTCACTGTTAGACTAGAAGGATGACTTTCTCATGAGGACGGCGATACGTAACGCTCATGCAGGAAGTGATTTCTGAAGTAGAGACGGCGATACGTAATGCCTATTTCACTGTCGGGTTCTTGGTGATAACCGACACATGAGCTCATGACTAAGACTAGGATCAGACATGCATCATACTTGTTTGCCGCATTTCACTGAGTGTATGTGCCTGTTTGTGATTATGTTTTACTTGTTTTGCATCGGGCTTGTCTGTGATTGATATATTTTGTGTGATTTTTATTATGAAAAAGTATGAGGAATCATATGATGATGAAGAGGTTATCATAAGAAAATATAATCTGATTATGTTAAGATTAAAATGAATGAATGAATTAATGATGATAAAATAAGAAATCTGATAAAAAAATTGATATATTTTGAACATTTACTTGTTATCTCCCCCTTCCCTTACTGAGAACGTTAGGTTCTCACCCATTATCCTTACTTTGGCTTCAGCTAGGGGCTCTTGTTCAAGAAGGAGTTGTTCGATGTCTTACAAGATTACTCGGTGAACCCCGGCAAGTTTTTATGCATATGTGTCGTAGAGTTATCTTCACAATACGTGTATAGCTACACAGAGAAATAGATTTGTTAGAAGTTGGTCAGGCAAGATCCTTACCCTACTACTATTATTACTATATATTTTCTCTTTCGAAGATGTATTCCCTTTTGTACATGTAGAAACTTATGAATGGACACGAGGTGTTGGTTTGATCTTATTTTGTCGTGAATGATATATTTATGGTTATGTCTTATTTATATCAACTATGCTTTTATATGTTTTACTGTGACGATCACCTAAAATAACGATTCACAGAGAGATGAATGAACAGGCTTATATGTATTATATAATATCTGCGTAAGTAGGAGTGTCAATAGGGCCGACCGAAGGGTAACTATCTAATTTAGGGCATTTGTCGACATGCTAAAAGTTGGGTCGTTACACAGCTCGTCCCGAGCAGTCTCCAGAGAAGTGGCAAGGGCCTTCGAATCACTTTCAGCAGACTCTACCCTCTTCTGATCCCTGCTCACAGAGAGATGAGAGGACTCCAGTTGGGCCTTCAAGACCTTGATATCTTCTTCCAACTGGGCCACCCGCTTAAGAGCAGACTGGTGTTCCACCGCCTTCTGCGAGAGCTGATGAGCAAGAGAATCTGCCATCTCCTTCAAGGGGAGATATTCCAAAGCAGAAATCTTTTCCACTTTCAGGACCGAAATCTGGTCCTTAGCAGCCAACAGCTCCTCCTCAGCCTTGGTCTTGGCAACCAAAGTAGATTCCAAACCAATCTGCATAAATAAAGCCAAAGTCAAAAACAACCTGAAGACAAACATAAAGATTTCAAATTACAAAGACATAAGAAAAATATGTACCTGGAGGCAGGCAAGAGATTGACAAGAGAGACGCCATGACTCTCTGAGCAATTGGTCAGGGGGCATCACCAACAAGTGCATCCGTACGGAGGACGAAGTCAGCCCAGCATCTAAGGCCTTCGGTAGTTATACTCCTTGGGAAAGGGCAAGTCCAAAGGATTAACTTCGTGCTCCCAAGCAGCATCCTCCCCCAGCACACAATCCACCAGATCCTCCTCCTTCCCCTTCTCTCTCCGATGCCTTTTTTGCCTAAGGTCAACGTCCGGATCCACATTCACTACCTCCGGAAGAGCCTTTCTTAGCCCGGGAGCTAACTAGAGGAGGAGGGGGCACCTGAACGCAAGGCGTGGCAGGGTTAGCAGAAGAGGTAGCAGCAGCAGAAGAGGTGGCAGCAGCGGCTGCAGTAGCAAAAGGGACACCAGTTGGCAAAATAGCCCGAGGTGCCATCCTTGAAGGATCGGCCATCATAGTCATCAGCCTATCCAGCTTAGTCTTCTTCATCTTGACGAGAAGCAAATCGTCTGAAAAAAGATGAACGAACAAATATGAGACAACAAATACAAAGCCAGAACAACATACAACTCATACAAAAAAGTAAAATTTGAGATTACCAAGAAACTTCCCAACATCCGCGTCGTTGTTGTCTAAAATCCAACGACAAGTGAAATTATTTTTCTTCGGGAAACTAGCCGGAAGAGAAACCAAAAAATTAAAAGCAGCTGGTTCCAATAAACCCAAGGAAAAAGACTCCCCTCATGATCTAACCAAAATGCACGGCGACCAAGAGCAGGCAACACTTTGAAATAATGCCATTTGAACTCCTGGATGGACTCCTCGAAGATGCCAAATAACTTACATCCCTGGCGTGCCCGGAAGGAGATGAAGCCATAGATATACAAAAATAAGCGGCTGGTCGGTCTAAACCCGAAATGGAGGAAGACCCGCTCGAAGGTCCGCAAAAGGCCCCAACCATTCAAGTAGAGCTGGCTCACCGCCACCCGGCACCGCGTCATCACCTCCCTCTGAAAGTCCATAAACGGTAAACGAACCCCCAAACAAGTAATCCCTACTCGCCCGAATGGGTAAGCGATCCGACGGTCCGGCCGCCTCTAACACAAAGTCGCTCTCAACGGCGACGTCCTCCGTCAACCTCATATTGCGGCGAAGTTCGGGAAGTGAATCCCCAAGGACCATGGAGGGCTGAGTGAAAATCGCCTCCTCAACCCAACCATAGAGCCCCTACTCAATCGCATTCAGAGGGCGAGGATCCTTCACATTCTGACAAGATTTTTTCTTCCCCAATTTCCTCGTTCTCCAAATTATAAATAGACCTGCAACAAAGAGCAGGGCTAAGAATTTGAAGAAAAATATTGAAGGAAATGAAGAACGAGGAAAAAGGAAAAGAGTAGAAACAATGAACAACCCAAAATGTAGAATAAAGCAACGAAAGGAATGTCACACTTACAGATTAAGGCTGAACACTAAAAACTTGAAAGATGCAGAACCAAAGCTTCCTTGAAACAAGAATGAAAGACGAAGAAAGAGAGTTCGCAAACGAGGGCAGAGAAAAGGGATAGCCAGAAAGAAAGTAAGGGAAATGAAAGTTTCTAACTTTTGAAATCCCAAAAGCTTCTTCAATACGCTTTGGAATTCAAAGGGGCAAGAGTACTAATGATGGGAGAGTTACTGAAATCTTGAAAACCTCTCCCACCACTTTTTCGTTCGGAAAACATGAAAAGTCATCATTACCCACAACCACGTCAGCCAAAGAAAAGAAAAGACACTCTTCTTCAAAAAAGCTTGAAGATGTGACACGTAGCAGTCGGAAGATGGTTCAATCGGAAGAACCAGAAAATTTTTAGACAACTCGAAAATCGAATATACATATTCATTTCCTGAGTGGGGGCAATGTTACGGACCGGCCCAACAGGGCCCATAAGGTAAAGGATCAAGCTAAAAAATGAAAGATTCGATAAGATCGTAAAAAGATTCTATCCGAATCTTAACCACCCGCTACTATATAAACAGGGGAAATCACCCCTCAAGGTACGCATTCTCTAAACCCTAATCTCCCATATTAGCCCTAGAATCTCATGATCCTAATTCTGGGATTCTGGTGCTATTCTTCTCATCCACATCAACCACCTTCTTCGGTACGAGCCCTCGGACTCTTCTGAGTGCTTTCCTCGGAAGGAACATTCTCTCTCACTCGTTCTCATTGTCTGTTCTCTCTCACACTAAGATTCATTGGATCATTGTTTGGTACTCCTGTGCTTAACATATATGATAGAAGAATTAAATTACAAAAGTAACCCATCCATGAGAATTGACATTGAAGGAGAGAGAGCATAGTGAAGAATTAAGGAAGAGTGAAATAAATCAGAGGATGATAGTAAATCATAATTGCAAAATTAAAAAGTAAGAAAAGTAAAATAAAATAAAATATATCAACACACATGCAGATTAAACAAGTTAAAGTTATTTCAGTGAGGAGAAACATGTATAACTCCTACTTAATATGTCATTTCCTGTCGAAGCTATTAATCCAAAAGTATATATGTCTCTTGGGTAGACTTGCCAAAACATTAAAATCAATAGTGTAAAGTTGAAATGTTTAAAGTTTGCAGATGCTTATAGTTGGCTAAGAAACAAAGCATAACTAGCAACAACAGGATAGACCACAACACCTTATGTTTAATTTGTAACTACTAAATATTTGATGCTCGAAATCCTTGCGGAGTTTCAGACAATACCGGCAAGTGTATCAGATCTCAAGTAATAAAAAGTGTGTAGAGTATTGTTCCCACGAGATTAATGGACTAAGCAATAATAATTAATTCATTCTTTAATTAGACAAGATCAATAATCAGAGAGTTGTATTGAGTTGCGATGAACTAAACAGCATGAAAAATCAAATAATAACAGCAAACAATTATTCACATTAAAGTATCCAGCAAAACAGGATTTGGAAAACTATGGCATGAAAAAGTTAAGGACTTGGATGTAATCCCAACATATTAATAATCTAGTTATTCACCTTCTTCTAATGTTTTGTTGATTAATTCACCATGAATCTCAATTTACTCAATTCTAATCTCTTAGTAATTTAGTACACTTTAATCTAACTAATAGTTAATCTCATAATCTATTAACCAAAATAAAGGATGAAGTATAAATCTGATTCAAGTCTGATAATATCAAGAGTGGTCTTAGATTAAATTTTATGTCACTTATTTAATCTAATTCTAATCCAATTGATGATTAACATAATTACAGAATGACACATCTATCAATTTCACTATCTCTAGCTTAGTTAACAGATATGAGAATATGGTTTTCAAGCTATTAGTTATTTGTTGATTCTCTCAAATTCGACAAACAACTCAAGTGAAATTAAGTTACCTCTCAGTAATCTCAACTTCTTGTGATGAAGAACGAAAACCAAATTCTTTAATTGAAATCAACACAACATATGAAGAAAGCAAAACACTTAGATTAATACTCTTTGTCGGGATGAATAGGGCTCCTTATCCTCAATTTGGGAGTTTAGTTACTCATAATGCAATGAAAACCAAAAAATAGGATTCTGTGTGTATGTGAAGAAAACCGAAACTGACTAATGGTAAAAACTAGATCTCGAGCTAGGTGTAAAACTAACTTATTTATACTAATTATTAATCCTAATTCTAAATGACAGTTCAAATTAAACCAATCCTAAATGAAATTACAATTACTGACAGTAAATTGCAAGACTCTGCAGACTTGGTTTAAAGATTCCATGAGAGGGGGTGAATCAAGGAATACTAAATCTTTTTTGAATTAAGCGATTAAATAGCAATAGAATCAGGAGATAAAACTCGGTTTTGTCTCTTAACAACGAAATAGCAATCAAACCTAAAAGATAAAGAGTAGAAGAAGAACGCCATGATATATACTGGTTTGGTTTTCCCACATAAAACCTACGTCCAGTCTCCACAACTCACAATGGTAGAATTTCCACTATACTTTGTTCAAGTACAAACACTAGTTTAAGAGATCACTCACTCTCAAACTAGAACACCTAAGCTTCACTCACTTAAGACTTCTTCTATCACACATAAGCTTCACTCACTTAGGAATTTTCTCACAACTAAGAACCTAGTTGCAAACTCTCAAACATTAAATATATGGCTTTTGTATCTTTTCCCTCTTTGCCTTTTGTATTTCAAATAAGCATAATTCTAGACAAAGAAATAATAAAAATAATAAGAAGAATAACTCAAAGTGAGTATGTATGAACTTGTAACGCTCTTGGTTGTTTTTTGCTGCTGAAAAACGTCTTCTATTTATAGTTGTAGCAGCCTTGGAGAACACTCAAGAAAGTGAGATAATAGCCGTTGAGATTTTCTTGTTCTCCACTCCATGTTTGATCTTAAGGTGATGTCCAAAAAGCTTCCATATATAATATTCTTGCTCTCCAAGTTTCTTTTTGAATAACAATGTCTTGGGCAGCACTCCAAAATTTCAACAACAAATATTTCCTTCTTTAACTCATTATGACCGTTTGAATAGAAAATATTTCCTCTTTTGATCAATCACAAATAGTGTGATATACTTGTTGTCCAAGTTTGTGTTACTCCAAATCTTTCCTATATTAACATTACTTCATCTCCAAGACTTTGAATCTATTCAACTTTACTTGCTATATTCATTTGGACATGCAACACTAAACACACATATCAAACACACTAACATGTTTGGGCTATTAATCCATAACCCAACTAATGTTTGTCATCATCAAATATTCAATATTAACTTTGAAGTCAACATGATTTCTAGGCTTGGACAATACTCAATCAACTTCTGATTTCAACTTGATCAACTTTACAAACTTAGGCCTTGTGTTCTAATCATAGTTTTGGGTTTTAAACGTTGAGATTAAATTTGTCAAACCATGATTAGAAGTTGGGAAACACGGGCGAAGGGTTTAAGGAATAAGGCCACGCCTAGGTTTGATAGACCAAGCCTAGGCATATTAAGTTTTCATGCTGCTGAGGAGACCACGCCTAGGCGTGGATGGTGTGATGATGCTGGTGGTTGCCACGCCTAGGTGTGGCTGGTGGTTTATTTGCCACGCCTAGGCGCGGCCTTTGTGCACTTCCAGGGTTCTTCTTCCTCTTCATGTCACACCTAAGCGTGGCCTATTCCTCCATGGTTGTCTTTCATCATGCCACACCTAGACTTGGATTTTTAGCCTTATGGGCCATGCCTAGGCATGGCATACCTAACTCCAGGGTGAGCTTTTCTTGCTTTAACCCACGCCTAGGCTTGGCAATTTGGCTTTATGAGCCACGCCCAGGCGTGGTTTCCTGGTGTTCCAGGGTGAAGTTTTATTCACCCCCAAGCTTCCTCAATCTCTTATTTCTTCTTCCTCAAGCTTCTTCAATTTCTGTTACATTCAATCTTTAATTTCCTGCAAACAATTAACACAATACTCAAAGTGATATTTGCTCAAAATATTAATGGATTTACTTGAGTATTAAGCTAATATTCACTAAATTTTGTAAAAAACTAGTGACAAAAACCTTCAATGATGCACCAATTTTTCAATTGGAATGCCATGCCATCCAAACTAGTGACAATAACCAATTTTTCTTAGAAAAAACCAGCTGAACTCAATTTTTCTCAATTCAAACTTGAATTGAGACTAGTATGTGCTTAACATTTTAATATTTTATACATATATACTAAACCAAAAATAATAAAAGATTGTACTACTCTGTATTATGGTTTACAAAAACTTACATATTAACCTCGGCAAGTCTCTAGGAAAAAATTGAATTGTTTGCTTTGAGTCAATTCAATGGGGTTGGCTTTGATTCCTTCTTGTTCAACACTTCCAGCATCAAATAACTTCCAACATGAGTCCAAAATTTCCACATACAAAGGGAAAAATAAAGAAAAGCAGAATGAGAAGAATCTGTTGTCGTCAGAAACAACATCAGCTGCAGAAAGAGAGATCCTAAAATAAGAAACCGTAAAATAAAAAACCTTAAAATCAGAAACTGTAAAATCTAACCAAAATCGGACACCAGAATAATCAAGACAGAGAACCACCCTTCTAAAGACGATGACGATTGTTGAGACAGAGGGAAAGCGAAAAGGAAAGAATTAGTGAGAACGGATGACATGACTGCAAGCTTGAAGATGGCGACGAAGGATTTCGCAGGGACGACGCTACGATAGTACTGCTACGATGGCAACATGATGGGACATGACACTGTGATAAGTGAGCATAGGAGGCTCGCTGACTTTCGAGGGTAGTGGTGGCTAGTGTGAGAGTGAGAGTGAGAGCGAGAGAGACTACAAGAAGGTGGTGGCATCAGCTGTGGGTCTGTGGAGCCCTAGGGTGGTGGTGGATGGTGGTCGGTTGTGGTGGCTGGTGGTGGTGTGAGAGCTGAGGGTTTCTTTTGAAAGAGGTGAGGGTTAGTTTCGTTCTTTTGACGGTTTGTGTGGGTTTCGAAGAAGAAGATTAGAAAATTGGCTAAGTGTTAGATAAAAGACTAAATTTAACACATATATGTGGACTTGCAAACATTTTTTATTTCAATTCACGGTTTAACATTAGGCATCTCTTATGAAGCGCATCCAATTGTAGAAACTTCAGCCTCACTTAGAAAGTGCCCCCTTAGATTATCAAAAGTATTTCCCTAGCCGATAACTTACGAGTGCGCTTTATAAGTGATCTCCTAGATACTTTAGGAGACACTTCTTAAGCGATACCAGAATAGTGATGTCTATTCTTCTAATTAAATCTTGTGCACTCTGTCAAAAGCGTCTCCTATTCTCTGAATAGGCTACATTTTAAAAGCGTTGCATTAAAAAGTGTGGCCAAAGGGGTAAATTTCTTGTAGTGTTTTGAGGTGATGAACATGTAATTTAATTTAATTTGTGATGTTGTATAATGCTTTACGAGATTCAATTTTCTCTTAGTTTTGTTTATAATATTTAAGGGACCAATAATATTCGATAACCAATAAAAATTAGCTAACTCCAATAAATAATTTGAAAAAAATTCAATTCATTTTCAATTACTATTTTACCCTTATTTTTAGTTTGGCTAATATTACTTAACTAATTATTATTTACCAATACATTCTAATTAAAAAAAAAAAAAGACATTCTTACTATATCAAACATTTAAGAAAATATTAGATAACAATTAATAAAATTATTAAATTATATTTAGATTTGTTCATGGTAACAATTTAATCTACTAGAAAGTAAGAACTAAGAAGCTAACAGATGGTACACTAGCTGCCTAGGAATAATGGGAAGATTATTTGCTTGACTAATTGATTATTACATCCATGTTCGAGAAAAGCTCAATCTGAAGTAATTTAGATCTTGGATTTGACTGAACCAGTGTAAACTCAGCAGCCACGATGGGTACTCACCATTCACCTGTTTGCAATTTTTAGGACAATTTTAAACATTTTTGTGTTTATGTAATTTCGCATGAAATTGCCACATGTAGTTTTTGTTGAGGTCTATAGTTTAACAAGTTATTCAACTTTCATATTAACATTGATTTCTCCACCAAGTAGTATATATAGAGAAACAAAATAAACATAATTCCAAGTTCTTCACTACTAAACCTTGGAAATTGAATAAATAAAAAAACATTTAATCTATGTGGTACATCTTATTTCATAAAAATGAAATAAGTCTAAAATTTCATATATACACATCCTATTCAAATCCCCTGCTACTTTGACCAACTCTAGTGACTTTTAACATGTGTTATATACACATTTAGGTAGATCATCAAGTTCAAAAATGAACCACAAAAGTAGCAAAATTAAGAAGAGTAAACTGAAACAAAAAGAAAGCATAAATATATAGTTCCCTACCATTTTTTCCCTCTACATGTGAGTTTCCAAAAGTGTAAATCGCTCTTATTAGTAGTGGTTAATGGCTTTTGTTATGGTTCCTATCAAGCATACCTTCAATAATGATCTTCTTCTTATACTCAGTAGAATCAAGATCAGTCTCTTCACATCGACAACCCCCATTGCATTTCCTTTTTCTCCGACGTGGCGATACCACAAAGAACCCAATCGAAGTGCAGAGTATAGCACAAAACTTACCACACATAATCAACGCTGTAAGGCTGCAAGTCATAAATAACAACATGGTCATGTTGTTCAAGCCGCCACAAATCCCTTTCTTCCTACTACTGCTTTTAATAATAACTACTTCCTCTTGCTTTTGATTCGTTGTTGTTAGTTCCCCCATTCCAGTATTCAATGGCAACGATGATCTTATCAGCGTGCAATTTTGTTCTAAGGAGGGGGTCGAAGCTTGGGTGCCCCATGAACTGGTTGAGTTTTTACTTGTTGATGATAAAGATGATGGGATACATAAAGATGAATTACGAGAAGATATAGATGATGAGGTGAATACAGATGAATTACGAGAAGAATTGGAAGTACATGAGTAGGTTTGGACTCTCATTTTGAGTTCTTGTTCGGAGATTTTATCACCATAGTATTGATGTTGTGGGTTGCTCATGCTTGAAGATTTAGCTAAAAACCTTTCCTTTTTTCTCCTTCGCCTTCTTCTAATCCTCTTGCCCTATAGTCAAGAATATGACTTAAATAATGTTTATTCAGCATTTCATAGAACAACTATAATAAATCAAAATGCTATTTACACCTTAAGATTATTAAAATTGTTACAGATACAAAAGAACCGGCTCAAGCCTAATTCGGCATCCGACTCTGACGCCAAATCCTTATGACAAATCTTTAATGATTTATAGCAAATGATACTGCTCAAATTATTAAGAATTTGAAAAATCTAGAAAATATTTTAAAAGGATGCATGGCACCGGGTGGTATAAAAGTGAACTCCATATGTTTGGAATCCCAAATGATTAGAATTGGTTTGATTTGGATTATAAAAGTGAACTCCATATGTTAGAAAATATAAAAAAAAAAAAAAAGTTGATTTGTAAATCAATAGATTTGCATTATAATTATCTATACTCTAATTCATCAATTTTTTAAAGGATTAGTTGAAATTAATAATTTGATCTCTTCAGTCTTCATCAATAAATATAAAAATTTATTTTTACCTTTTATATTAATATAACTCCTTCCCGATTAACCTAAACTAAATGTAAAATTATATCACCATATTAATTTTTTTAATTAAATAAATTATTATTTTACATCATTTACTCTAAACAAAAGAATTCATTTCTCATTTAATTCATTTCAAATCAAATAAAACCAATTCTGAAAATATTTTATTTGAAACAAACTAACCCTAAACACTTTCTTGCACTAACTTGTCTAGAGAAGATTCATACAATTTCATATCATACTAATAAAGATAAAATTTTGTTTTCTTTTGCTATCATTGACCATTTGACACAATAATGATCAACAAAATTCAAGTAAAAATATGATACTCGAGTTTTTTTATCATTTTAAGACAATGAACCAAGTTTATTTAGAATTACGCAAACTTATTGAATAATAATTGTACTTATATATAGCGCCAGAAAAAATTCTTACTCAAGTATGCATAAATAGAAAGGAAGAGAAAACAAGAAAGCTGATGATAGAAAAAAAACTATCATCGAATAAAACACTAATGTGATTTTTGTCCAAAAGTTTCTGGGAAAATCTTTTTCCTCATCCAAAATATCATGCTGTTAGTTTGAATAATGATTTTGTTTGGTTACAAGAAGAGGAAATAAATGCAAGAATTTCCCATAAAATTGGTGGTCCAAACCTTCATTATAAAACTGTCAAATAATAATTCGTATGCAAGTTTCAAAATAAATGGACGTATAACAAAGACTAACCAATGCTGTCTCATTCAAAGCCGCCTTGATTATATGCCGTAAAGAACCATTACTGCCTTTCATTCTGCTGCCACTGCCGCTACCACCACCACCATGTTTCACCGAGTTCCAGGCCGTCGATAATAACTTCGGCAACACGACGCCTTGCTTCTCTGCCACGGCAATGTAAGTGAGAAGTGGATCTCCATTTTCGGGTTTCCCATTACCAGAGGTTGTAAAATCGAAAGCATCGTCGTCAACAAGGAAGCTATCCGGCCTGAAACAATGGAACCAACAACTTCTTCCGCTTCTGCTTCTGCTCTTAGTGGAACTACTCCTCGAAAAAGAATCCATGTTTACAAGGAAGAGAAGACATGAAACCTTTGAGGAGATATCGGCGGATATTTTTTATTGCTAATTTTGTTACCATTTGGGTTGGTAATTGATGGTGATGGTTTGGATTTTCATGACAGCTGAAGGATGAATAATCATCGGAGATTGTGTTTTGATGGCTAGAAAATTTTTGGGATCAAAAGAAGCATATTGGAAGGGAATCCAAGAAAACTAAAAGAACGGAAATTTGCGTTGCGTGAAATATGGATGGCATTTTATGCAAAGAGAGAGCGTGGGTGTGTCTACGTGTGAGGGATCAGATTTTGTGGGACCGATTATTTCGCCGCTGGCTTTATTATTGTGTTATTTCTGTCATTGTTGGGTGATTGGGCATTTTGAATCCATTTCTAGGTACAATTCATTTGATATAGATTTAGTGTAGAGAAGTTATTACTAGGTAGTTAATTGATTTTAATTGAATTTAATTTTAAGATATTTATTGTATAAAATTCATTTAGTATTATCCTATTAACTAATACGGTAATTAATACGGTAATACTATATGTATTATTATATACATTTGTACACACCATTTAATAACACAGAAAAATATAAATTTATATGTTAATATTTACATTTTTCGTGTTGATAAATAATATGTATAATAGTACGTATAGATTAATTCTAGCAAATTATATAGAAATAGGATGCCACTTAGGCATAGATGCCTAAAACAATTTAAACAAAAATGAATGTTTTGTCAATGAGTGTTTAATATGTGTCAACCTTTTTTAGTTATGTTAGCGCGTATAAAAAATCAGTCGCAGATATAAAATATATATATTCTATTTGTTTCCATTAGATTAAATAAATAAAAAATAAAAAAGTGAAGGAAAGATAATTACTTCTAGCGATTATGCTATTATTGTTTGTTCGTTCATAACATTAGTTTGCCCATTAAAATTGTGGAGTTCAACCTCTTTGGCTCGTATGAGGCGAATTGCAGAAAAGAGTTAAACAAAAATTGTATTTAGGTAAATAAAATTGATATAACTTTTGTTTTAGGAATTAATAATTTTATTTAATTTGTATTAAAAAAAATTTTCGTGTTATCTATGTGCCCTTACATGCATATAGCTTGCGTGGCAAGGGAAAAAATGTGATGTATTAACAAAGAATTATAATTAAGAAATGTGAAAGACAAAAATCAAAAACTGATCTAGTAATTTTCAATAAATTCATTACCATTTTAAATAAAAAATAAATATAAATTAGTTAATATTTCTAGAAATTATTGATTATTTGACTATTAATTCCTTTTTACTCGTGAAAGGCACATCCACATTTATTTGAAGGAGCTGAAGGTTAATTAATACTCAATTACCTATTCCAACAGTGTATTTATCTATGGATTAGATGTAATCAAAGATGTCCTAATCGAAAGACACTTTATGTGTTTTCACCAAAGATCTTCCCTGTATATAATTATCATATCAATGGTTAATTATATCTTTATAAATCATCATCATATTTTTAAAAACAAATTTAATTAATTAATAATTTGTTAATCATCTAATTTAAAATTAAATGGTATAAAAATTATATAGGGATAAGTACTCTTTTTTCCATAAAGGTTTGATGTGAAAAATCAATTTTGCAACAATCCTTTTTTTTCTCTTAAAATTGCCACAAACGTTTAATTTTTTTATCAAAAAACCACTTTGACCATTTTGCCCCTGTGATTGTTACTCTCTGTTATTTCAATATAATCCAACAAAAAGTTCAAATCTTCAACCACCCTGATAAAATTAGGGATTAATGTTGGCTGAGCACCGCCTTCATTCACTTCTCTGTGTTCCTCTACCATGCAGAACCATCGACGGCGGCGGCGGAAGGCTTCCGACGAAGCTTTCTCTCTCTCAAAGTATCTCTCTCTCCTCGATTTCTCTCTCTACCTCGTCATCTTTCTCTCTCTCTATTCTCTTTCACGACAACAATAGCAGCAGCCACCTTGGTGATATGGCTTCTTCATCGACGACGACGGTGGAAACCGTGGAGGAGAGTAACGGCAACTCCCTATTCCTCTTCGACTCTCTCTCTCTCTCTTTGATGTACACACACATTTTGGTTTCTCTCTCTTCTTCTCACCTCGCCGGCGACGGCAGCGGCAGCAAGGGTGAAGGCCGCCAGCGCCACCATCTTCTTCCTCTTTTCCCTTTCTTTTCGGTGTGTGTGGGTTAGTGGTGATAGGGTTTCTGTTGTGTTTTGTTGGTGATTGTTGTGTGTTTGTCGAGGGTGAGAAGAGAGTTGGTGTTGGTCTGTTGAGTGTTTAGTGAGTTAGAAAAATTAGGGATTTGGTGTTGATTTGGGGCCAATGTGGAATTAGGTAGAATTGTAGGGTAGCTACTTAATTTAATAAAATGTATCTAAGTACCTAATAGGTGAATTCATAAAATTGGGTTGTTACATTTGGATTGGGGGAGGGGTATTTTGGTGAAGAAAATTTAATTTTGATGTTTTTAAATTGGAATGGAAACGTTTTTGGTAATTTTGAGAGAAAAAAAGGGTTGTGACAAAATTGATTTTTACATCAAACCTTTATGGCAAAAAGAGTACTTATCCCATAATAATATTAATAATATACAGTACATTTTTACATAATTTATACTTTGTAACTTTTATACTATTTTTAAGAAAGATAAAATGAAACAACTAAATTCTTGTAAAAAAAATGAAATAAAAGTATGAAATCAAATACTTATTAAGTATTAGTGAATAAGTAAATGTTTATTAGGACAAATATAATATATTTTTTTAACTTAGAAATTAAGGATTGCTAGGAGTGTTACTACGAAATTATATCACAATTCATTAAAAAAAAATAAAAAAATAGGCAAATAGCAATGATTACTAAAATAAATAAGGCTATAATTCATTCACTTATGAATTTCATAGATAGTTGTTGATTATATATAAATATCAATAACGAAATAAAGTTCACTAATATAAATAATCAATAGAAAAATTATATTAAATAAATAATTACATATAGCATACAGTATATATGACATTTTCCTAGGCATAAATAATGCTTTTAAACATGTCTCATAAAAAAGAATAATTTTAAGAAAAAATTACAAATGAAAAAACATGTTGATTAATTTTCACCAAGTCTTTTATTTCATCTTTTTTCTTTTATAAAGTGATACCTTCATTTTAACTTTGCAATTTTTTCGTTTCATATAAAAAGAATATATTATCAAGATAATTTAAGAATAGGGGTAAAAAGTAAATAACTATTTATTTTCAAAAAATTAATAATATGGGTAAAATTGATGTAAATTGAAAACTTAAGTGACAAAATTGAAACAAATTAAAACTTAGGGATATTTTTAAAACTTTTAGTAAACATCAGATACAAAAAGTATACTTTATCCAAAAGATTATCAACACACTATGCAGCGTCTCCTAGGGTTTTAAATTTAATGTGTCCTTTTGGGTTTTAATGTGCTCTGCTAGGGTTTTAAGGAGGAATTTTAGTTTCCTTATTATTTTCATGTGCAATCATTGATCGTCCAATATATTCAACTACCATGGTGAATGTGTCTGCTACTACAGTGAAGAATACTAATCCTAATATTGAGGAGAAAGAAATTGTCATAGTTTTTTATGCCTCTAACATCGAAATTGAAGTAGCTCTGAGTTCAACATTGACACAGTCAGCAGATTTCAATGTCATTAATTGCGAAGGTAGTGCCGCATGGAGAAGATGAGCTAGTGTGGTTGCTACGATTCTCTGGAAGCTCTAAAACCACCGCAATCTTCGAATATTTGAAGGCATTGCTGGTACTCCATATCTGGTTCTCTCTTCGGCTATGAGTTTAATCCAAGATTACCACCAACATCATTCTCCTTAACTTTTCTTTTCATTTATGTGCCCTTTTCTTCTCTTTTAGCTTTTTACGATATGATGTTTTGATTACGTAGAATTCCCACTCGTTTTGTTTTCTTTTGGTTTTTCATGTTAGACACATCATCTTATGTATTCATTTAATTACTCTAATATAATGAAATACAAGTGTTTTTAATAATAAAAAAAATAGCATGCAAAATTTGAGAAAAGTAAGATAAAAATAAACAAAAATTGTTAGAAAAATTACAAATGTTGTACATGAAGCATAAAAGAAAAAAGAGAGAGAGCGGGAAAATATAGTAGAAAAAAAACTCTAATTAAAAGACAACGAGATAATAAATTAAATTAAATTAATATATATTTTGTTTTCTTATTTATTATTTACTGCAATCAAATTCAACAATCGATATAATTAGTGAAGACACTATTTTGTTAAGCTAATTTATTAACCCAAATTATAATTTGCATTAAACTCCTAAATTTTGCCAATTTCTATAATAATATGAAATCAATTCATTAGGTTAATTTTGCCAATTACTTGATTGGTACACCGGTATCCATCCATTCTCATCTGTTGAGATCAGAATTTAAATCTTTCAATGGCTCCGATGATTAATTTCAATAAAGTTGTTCTTGTTTGCACGCGGAGTGTACGGAGGGAGCAGACCTGAAGGCCCCTTAATCGAGGTTGGAAAGTGTGTACATTTGCATTCTTGCTCCTGGCGAATGGAAATGGGATGAGCGTCTCAGGGAGGGAGTAGGTGGCTGAAGGAATGGCGTGATCAATCGGCTCTCTTGTGGGTCCCGGAGAGCGTTCTTGTTGGGCCTGGGTATCTGCAAATATGCCAGGTTGGATTGGTCTTATATTACAAAAGTTATAATGTAGTGTAAAAAATACATGATTTGAGATTTTGAGTGTAATACCCTAACTTTCGGTATGTTATGATCATACATACGGCAAAGATGCCACTAAAAACCTAATTCTAAAAACTCAAATTTTACATAAGCCTGTCGTAAACGAACGACGTGAATCGCAAAAATTTAAAATCGTTACATGAAATAAAGCAGATAAATAACAGATAGTAGGATAGAATAAAAACAACAAGACTTTCATTAATTTTCAAGACAAGCTTCTGAATACAGACTGACATTGTTGACTCAACAGAAAGAAAATGCGGAAGGAAAGGCACAACTCGACTGACTCGACCCTACAGACTGAGCCCCACCCCAGCAAAGGTCATCTAGACTAAGCTTCAGTCTGACTAAGCAAATCCTAAGCCCCGTACTGTCACTAGCAGTTGATGATGCACTACAGAAGGAAGTAAACAACTAGGACATAGAAGGAGGGAACGTGCCAGCAAAGTAACGGTTCAGCAGATCATCGTCTGATGAAGCATCACTGGCCGATCCGCTCGTAACAGAACCAGACCCAACGGAACTACCCCCAGAAGAACTGCCCGAAGAGAAACAATCAGAGGGACCCGAACTGAAGCTAGAGCTCTCTCGCTCGGAACCATACGACGCACCAGCCGAGGATATATCCCGGCTACTCAGGCTGGTATCGCTGGCGGTCTGAGAGTCCTCTGAGTCGTCGCAATCTCCCTCATCAGAGGGCTCGTCGTCACTGGGCAGAGGAGTAGGAGGTGCTACGCGGCGTCTCGGAAAGAGGTTGCGGTAGCGGCGTGCATCCATCATAGGGGTCCGCGGGGGAGGATGCATCGAAGCAGGAACATGCATAGGAGCAGGTGTGGGCAATGGGGTGCGAGGGGAATGCTCACGCTCTCGATGCACACTGCCACTCGAACCGGCTGATGCTGACGAACTCGGAGATCCAACGGGTCGTGGTGGACGTGGAGCAAAAGGACGCATCGTGAAAGAGAGATAGAGAGATCCTCTGTAAGGTAAGAAGAAAGGGGTGAGAACCTTAGGGTGAAGCACTCTTTAACACCAAAAGCTTCAAGGCCACCAAAATCCTTCTTGCTAGAGCCGTGACTTAAGCCTCCAAAACTACCATCATTTTTATTCAAAAAGAACAAACCATGAGCCATGGAGTCCCTTAGGGTTTCGGCTATGGACAAGGAAATGAGAAGGAAATTGTTACCTTTAACAAAAGCTAGAAAAGCTTCAAGAAATGAGGATGGTGGTTCGGCCAAGTGAAGAAGGAAAGCCCTAGTTATGAAGAAAAACTATAACATATTAGTTCTTCATAAAGAAAGGGTGTATGAACTAGGGCTTGTACTTACCTTTGAAGTTCAAGAAGAATAAGTAGAAGAAGAGGAAGAGGAGCTCGAGGAAGTGATGAGAGTGGTGGTGAGATGATGGCTTCGGTGGTGGTGATGATGATGTTCTTCAAAAATATTGATGAACATTCATCATGTTCTTGAGTTGTTTATGCAAAATATGAGGGTTTGATCATAAAAGTGAAGAGAGAGATGATGAAAAGGTGTTTAGGAGAGTTAAATTTCTGGAAAATATTTGAGAGAGAGTGAGTGAGTGTTTCGGCCAAGGGAGAGAGAGCTAGAGAACTTTTTTTTGTTTGAAGTGGTAATTAGTTTGTGTGAAGGTAAATGAGTGAGTTAAGCTAGGTTTAGTGTTTAATTCAAAGTGAATTAGGTTAGGGGGAGGGTGTAGCTTCGGTGGGTGAAGAGAAAAGAGAGGGAGCTCATTGGTTTTGCATTGCTTGAGGCCATGCAACCAATGAGAGCAAAAAGGTGGCAAGAAAAAGTAATATTATTTTATTCATGGTAATTTTTTATGAAGTAACCTTCAAGTAAACCTAATTACCTTAGGTAAATATTTTGTTTTTGATCATTTTTGGGCTGAAATACTCAAATGGTAGGGCTCCATGCTCTATTACGAAATTCAGAAATTTTACGTTTCCGAAATTATGCGCGTTTTAGCAAAACCAACAAAACCGTGCCCTAAGGCAAAAAGCGTAGCACTAGTACACCATTTTCGTTCCATGATCATCATTATCATCATCCAATCCATCAAATATCATTAATCAATGTATCATTCAAACGATCACACGCAAAATCATTCGATTAGAAACGTTTCGGCCAAAACCGTGACCGAAGAAAAGCGTGGCCAAAAAGCGGGTTCTTACATTGAGGGGAGGCAGATCCAAAAAACACCAAGGTAACAGGAGAGCCATGTATAGTTTAGGGTTTAAAAAACATGGAAAGATAAAGTCCATTAAAAAAATATGAAGGTAATTATTATTATTTATGTAAGAATAAATTTGAAGTATGACTAAAAAAATTGATGAAAATAAAAATTGGAGAAATATTTAACTTGAAATTCAATTATAGTGATGATTTTTATGTTAAAAATTACTATAAGTTTAGGTTAACGTTTTCATCACAAAAAAACTAATTTTTCCCTGTTATATAAATTTAAAGAACAATGCTACGAAACCAACGTTAGGGAGCCAACAAGTCTAATTAGGGAAACGGTGGGGTTGAAAAAAAGAAGAAAAAAGAGGAATAAAGAATATTGACTCTTATGATCCACTCACATTATTGGTTTCATAGACTTTCTCAAAATTAAAATATATTTAATATAATATAAATACACTGTAAAACTAGTAATTTTTCTAATTAATATCAAGACACATGAGATATATAATTATCCACTTTAAAAAATTCTAGGTATCCTAAAAATGGTGCATGTTCAAAACCTTGTCATTGCATTTCGGACAAGTAGAGCTTTAAACAATGACTCGTTCCAATTTCCACCGGTTTCTAGTTGAATAGTCTGGTCTAACTCGACTTCCACTGGTTTTGATGCAGGTCCGGTCTTTCAAACCGGTTTGGGGTCCAATTTTTTGGCTTTTACAACTATGCCAATAACTGTTAATTTACGATAAAAAAATTTTTTTTTAAAAATGTAGATAGTTAAGATACATCTCATGAAAGTAGTCTCTAATTTTTTCAACAATGTCGAAATCAGTCCCTTAATTTACAAATTGTGAATCTCCTTCGTAACTAATTCAACTTCCATTAACAAAATACTACAGAATGTTAAAATATAAGTTTAATATATCTAATAATAAAATAATGTGATTAAAATTTAAATATAATTATTTCTAAAAGTCATACTATGTCAATGAGCGCTAAGAATTTGTGAGCATATTTTGAGCTCGAACTTAAACTCATATAGCAAATGAACCATGCATGAACTTGGATATGCTCCATTCATTGGTTCATGCGCTGGCTCATGATGAATAGTATGTCCAATATAAAATCGGTTTTAAAGTGTGTGACATATATAAAGTTTTTTTTAAAGTGATCAAATAACAAAATCGATTTTAGATGATAACTAGTGGCTCAATAGATACGATAGTGCATGTTCAGCCATTTTTCTATTGTTTTTAAATAATTAATTTCGAAATTTTTATTAATACATTATTCATCTTTATGTATTGAATATTAATAAGTGTGATTTAGTAGATTCGTTAGGTGTGTGATTGTTCTTTAATTTGTAGGTCTTGGTGATTTGTTATTTTGGCTAATAATGAATAAAAGATCTAAAAAAACCAAAAAAATTTAGGTATTACGTATTTTTTGTGTCTCTCATACTTATTAAATTAATTGTATATTGAAAAATATATTTCATTTTCCATATTGACATCATAAAATTCTAAACTTTAAAATAGATTTTGCATATTTTCTTTTTTGTCTTAAAAAATTGCAAATACAACGAATAATGATTCAATATCATTATAAAAACTATCCCTATCATTTAATTTGATTTAATTTTACTCTTATTGTTTTCGAATAATTTCAAATATACCCTTAATGTCAAATTTTTTATAGTCAACACATGGTCAAGATTTCTTTTTCAAATTTTCCCTTATTTATATATCATCCACCACTACCAACACCTATTGAATGTAGAGATTTGATGACTTTTTTATAAACATAGCAATGATGTCAGTGCCAGGGTGAGAGGGAGGAAGAGAAGATAATACTGGTTTTCAAAGGAGAGTGATTTGCATAGAGAAGAAAGATGATTTCATGATGATGAAGATGAAAAGTATTTTGAGTGTAAAATTGAAAAGAAAAATATTCTTGACCATTAAAGGTTTAATAGTAAGCATAGAATTGAAACTAATAAGAAAAGTTATGAATAAATTTGAATCAAATTAGACTATAGGGGTATTTTTTTTAAAATTTTGTAAACTCCAAAGACAAAAAAAGACTTTACGCTTTTTTAATTATAATAGTACATGTAAGACAAAATTGTAAAGTCTATTTAATTGAGATCAACATTATTATAAAATGTTGAAAAAAATTATACATTTGTTAACGTTAATAAAATAAAATAATCATAACAACACTATAGTTGTCTTGAGGAGGTTGTATAAAAAGCCAAATTTTAATATACACTTAACAATGTTTGTGGATAAATAAGCTAGTGAGGTCCAAAGAAGTAGTGCTCTCTTAACCTCCAAGGCCCAAGCTAAGGCATGCATGTTATCCTGTTCACAAGTCAGAAGTTGCTCATTCGTTTTAAAAGAGGGACAAGTGTCAAAGAAAATATGGTTGCAAAAGAAACTTTTTAAATCTATATATAAATTTTCTTTTATATGTAGGATATGGCACCCTACTAGCTTAAATTTATTATCTTTTGCAAATGTGACTCATGAGTTTGATTTAATTTTTAATATGCAAAGAGAGAAAAGGAAAAGAAACCCCTCTCAAGAAAACTTTTTACTTAATTTCGTTCTCAACCAAAACCGTAAAGGAGAAAACAATGCAGAACCAACAAAATCCATTGGCATTAGATTTGGACCCACAACTACCGCAAATCAAAATCCACCACCCAGCCTCCCCCCGCCACCACCCCTCCTCTGCCGTATCCGCCGCAACGCCAACACCTACTGCCGGTGCACGCCGCAAAATTGGCGTAGCCGTCGATCTCTCCGACGAGAGTGCCTACGCTGTCCGTTGGGCTGTCCAACAATACATTCGTCCTGGAGATGCTGTTATCCTCCTCCACGTCAGTCCCACTCATGTTCTTTTTGGTGCTGATTGGGGCTCCATTGATATCACCATCAACGCTAATCTAGATTTAGACGATGAAGCCATCACAAATGCCACTTCTCAAAATGAGGGTATCAATAGTGGCGGCGGCGACCACAACAAACACAAGCTTGAAGATGATTTTGACGCATTCACGGCGACGAAGGCCGCCGATCTTGCTAAGCCTTTGCGTGACGCGCAAATCCCTTTCAAGATCCACATTGTGAAGGATCATGACATGAAGGAACGCCTCTGCCTTGAGGTTGAGCACCTTGGTCTGGGTGCCATCATCATGGGAAGCCGGGGATTCGGTGCCGTGCGTCGTGGCAGCGATGGGCGCCTTGGAAGCGTTAGCGACTATTGTGTGCATCACTGTATTTGTCCTGTTGTTGTTGTCCGCTATCCTGAAGATAAGAATAATGACAACACGACTGATGTTAGTGCTAGAGGTGCCGTGGTGGCGAAGCAGGGCAACGATGGCGAGGCTGTGATTAAAACTGTGATACCGACACTAGATCACAAGAAAGTTTAGGAATTTAAGAGGTTGGTTTTCTTTTGTTGTGGAATGTGCATTAATAAGCATCTTGAAGACATAATAGTGTGTTGCTTATTATAGATCAGAGTTATGATTACAATTCTGCTACTTGGGCCATAACAAAGTATTATTATTGCTTTTATTATTATTATTGTATGTTGGATAATTGTATACATACACTTGATATGGGGGACCTTGCAGGCAATTATTTGCGAATGTTAGGATCAAATGATAGTGTCATCTTAGTTGAGTTATACTATGTATGAATTTTTATGGGTTATATGTTTTATTGATTTAACCATTAATCATAACATATAGTAAAGATTATATTACCAATTTTCACTAAAATTAATCTTCAATATGCATGTTTTATGTATATTTTAAACAAATATATTATGTTGATTTTTAAGTATGTAAAAGGTGTTAGAAATAATTTTTAAATTGACATGAAATTTTATAGAAATTATCCATATAAAGAAAACTCTTCTAATAAAACAGTGAGTTTTTAAAGTAAAATTACATAAATAAAATATTATTTAATGCTATGACGTTTACTTGAAGTTTACACTACATTTTTGTTATTTAATTTTAACGTGATAGAATTTGATTTAGTGACAATATAGATAAATTTCAATATTGAATATTGTATTTTCCTAATTTGTTTAAAAATGATGAAAATCTGACAAGGTCTTCACAATAATGTATTTCTTAAGCCACTTTGGCATAATTTCACTAATAATTGTGTTAGGTACCTATGGTGTGGTTGACATTTTTCTCCTCCATTTACCCACTTATACCATTTGATTTTCTTTTTTATTCTATTAACATGTTTACTTGGTAAATGATGATTTAGATTGGCTATAATGAAAAGGTTTATGGAAATTGGTTACATGTTTATTTTGACTTGAGGTGTGCATATTCTTTGAGCTAGAAGTCTTCTTTTATTAAATTGTAATAGCAATGGTTATTGTATATAATGTTCGGTCATTGAAGTGGAATGTTTAAATTTATGTTAATAATGACAAGTTACCATTTACATTGCATCAAGAACCAACCTAATCTTATTCTGAGTTGGATTGTATTTTGAAATTGCATCAAATCCATAATATGTTACTTTTTGATTATGTTCATTTCTAAACCTTAGGCTATGATTTTATATTTAAGTGATATGCAAATGCATCTACTGGTTAAGTTAAGTTTCTATTAAAGTCGAGCATTCCCAATGGAGGTACCTTGTAAAGCAATTTCATTTGCACATTACTCTTCACATTATGTTACAATAATGAAAATAAGTAACTTTAAACTATTAAGTTGCCATTTTTCTTAGGTTTCATTATTTTACATGTTTTTATTGATTATTCATTAACTTGTTTTAATAATTTCATACAATCTTTGTAGCGGAGTTTTGATGTAAGATTTTTTATAATAAAGTAGATTTCTCTTTGACTTGAGATAGGAACTACCAAAGATTGACGTTGATGAACTATACTAGAACGTTGTAGAAAATTGGATGCAAAGCTCTATCCTTTTGTTATATTGTTTCTCCTGTTGGTTTTGTTAATGATATTCAATTTGCATATTAGGATTATAGATGGAATTTTGTTGCTACATAATATCTAACACTATGAAAACTTTAATTAACAACATTACTTACGCTAAATGTTGATTCACTGAATGAAATCGGCTTAATTGAAGTTTCCTTTTCAAAATCCATTTCCCCTTCCAACTGTGCTATATTGAATGATTATATATGATTTTATTTTTGGAATTATTGAGCTAATCAATTTGATTTATACATTTAACATGTTACTGTAATTTTAGACCTAAGCGCTACATCTTAACCTAATATTTAACTCACAAGAATTGACGATATTTGGTTTTGTACTTAATTATTTTTTATGGTTGCCTAAAATTTGAGCTTTTAACGATTGGTTGATTTGGGACAGACCATTTGCGGGAGCAAAGACGTTGCTTTACTTTTTTCACTCCAGGTGTTCTCTTATGCCTTCCTTCGCCTCGTCCTCCCTTAATCATTTGCAATTATGTTTTCTTGATGTCAATGATCAGATGGCATCCACTTGTACTTTGCTTGTTGTTGGGATCAACAATGTTTGAATATCCGTATATCAAATGTAACTTTGTTGATGTTGTTTCAAAATTTAAACTTTTTAATGACACGCTTTCATAAATTTATGCATGTTGATATTTTTCTTTTCTCTTTTTTATTGTTGTTTTTTTTATCTTCTATATTTTGGATTTTTCATTGGAGAATTTTTAGCATAATGGGTGATGGGCATTTGGAGCATTTCCCTCATATGGATGTTGGAAAAGATTATGCCAGATTTTTGTATGCCTTTATATGGTATTAGTTCCTTTACGGTGTGGAACATAATTTTTGGTTAGGAAATGGTATGTACTCTTTTATGTAGATATATAAATTTCTTTGTGAATGGCTTTTTGGTTGTTATTGTTCTCATTCTGTGTGTGAAAGTTCAAGCTATTATTATGAACTGTTTTTAATTTAGATAGGTTATTGTAGTAGAGGTTTGGTAATGGAATAAGGTTGTTTTGAGCTAAATAGCTTCTTTCTTTCCTATTAATTGAAACTAATTATGGTTAATATTGATATAATGGGAGGCAATTCTTGACATGAAAACATGTTTTTAAAAGTAAATTTATGGTCCAATTTGAGTTGAAGTTAATCCCGACAAAACTACGAAAAAAAACTAAATTACCAAATGACTAAATAATCAATTCTGACCATGAATGATTTCATCGCCAGGAAATCTACCTAAAAAAAAAGAAATCAAATTGATGTAGTACCCACAGAAAATAGGTTTGGATTGACAAAATCACCCCAAGTAAAAAATAGTAAAAAATTTCAAAAACATTCCTACAAATATAATTTAACCTAAATCCCAATCATAACTATAATCCCTCCTAACCTAACTCATTCATAGGCCCTCATAACCCCAAATTGGAACAACCCATCGCTATTATGCCATGGTGTTCACTCTCATAAAGAGAGAAAACGTATAGAGATAAAGAGTCATGTTATAAATGTCATGTGGGTCCCTTTCATTAATTTTTTTCTTTTCTTTTTCCTTTATTTTTTTCTTTGTGTTTGCTCCTAATATGTATTCTATCCACATACTCAATCTGTATGTGAGTATGTTCCTTATGTCATTCCTATCTCCCGGGGACTAGGTAACAATTACGTCTCTGTGCATTAGCATAGTGCCAATGGCTAAATAGCAACTCCTGTTAGTATCAACACTATGTATCACCACCCTTTTCATTAAAGGTTCGATGCCATCTTGAGTGCTTTACCTCTTTTTCCTCTAGCTAAACTCTTCCTTCTTCATGACTAACTAACTATATTAAATAACCTCTACAAACTTCTCTTGAAGGTAATTAGCTAAATATTTTTTTTTTATTTTTTATCTTAAATATATAACAAATTAATTAAGGTTTTTTAATATATGCATCATTATGCATAAGATATTAAATATTTAATTTTTAAGATATTTAATAATTTTTATTGATTATGTTCCTTTCTACATTTACATTTTAAATATTTATTTTTTCGCATATTTAATACATGAATTCGACGATTTTTGTGTTTTTTGTTACTTCAAAAATTCATGTTTGGAGTTTTGTTAATTCTTAAAGTTCTTTCTTACATACTAACTCCAATTATAAATTGTGGTCACATAGAGTTAATCACACTAAGTCCTAAGCAACTCACTAATGTAAAAGGCCTAAGTTATTAGGAATAAGAATAATCCATCAAGTTCATCTGTTCAAGACCTATTTATCACTAGCAAAAGTTTAGCGTCAATGGAAATGAAATTAATCATCAACTCTACACCATTCAATGATAGGGGTAATGGAATACCTCAACCCATGACCAAGGAACAAGAAAACTACTCCATGTCTATGAAAAACAAAATATCAAACACTTGGTATACATGGAAAATCAACATCATGAATTGCAAGTGTTTCGCATGATTTTTTTGTCAATCTTAGTAAAAATATGCTAATCAAGCTTGTAACATGATCTCGTAATCAAGGAGCGGGATACGACTCCTTTAAATAAAATAAGTGTGATCCCAAGGTTTTTTCCTAAAATGAGACTTTGATACAAGAACATTGATTATTCTTTATTATTGATAAGAAATAATTACATTCAAGATAAAGAAAAATTACAAAAAAATTAACTAAGTGCTTGAATAGTAAAAAGAGCATAAAAAGATGATGAATAGTAGGCTTTGACTTATATGGGGAAGAAAAATTCAGGTCCGTCATGGACCGGAAAAAAAGATACCCGATCTAGGATAGAGATCGAGGCCGTACAGCTCAGTAATAATGACGAAATAACCCAAAAATTTTGAGTATTCACTATTGGCCTCTGCTGACATGGAAAGGGATTATGGTCAGGCACAAGTTTCGATGAAGGGAAGGTAGATTAGCGGTACATGTTTTTTTGTGGAAATGGGCTTAATAATGGGCTAAAAATGGGCTGGTTTATTAGAATGTGATGGAGCACAAGAAAAAGTTGTTCCTGAAAGAAAAGGAGCCAACAATGCTAATGGGCCAAGGTGAATCATCCCACGTTGAACGTAGCTAGAATATGTATGTCAAAAAAAAAAGAACATAGCTAGAATATTAATAAGAAGTTCGGTTAGTTGCGACGCTGAAAAAAAAAAGAAGAAAATAGTAGTTGTTAAATGAACATGAAAGATGTTGTTCGAAAATGAATGGAAGACATTATCAAGAAATGTGGTCATGTGCATTAAAAAAGATACTAGAATTAATGAAGATAAGCTCATGGAAAATTTACTGGCATTATTGGTAGTAAGTAATTTTGCCTAATTCTAGTTTAACGCTATAGTTCTTCTGAATGTAATATATGATGTCAAATATGATATTCCAAATAATGGCACCAGAGTAATGCTAAATAGAATAATTAATTTAGTTGGAATTGATTAGCTAAATCAGTTGTTTTGACATGGAGCCATTGTTGAACAGAATGTTGAATGAAATCAAGGTCTAATGCTATAGAGTATGAAGTTAATTTAGGAAGATAGTAGGGTTTATGGTAAATGTGTTGAGCATTCGTGGTGAACAAAACCATGGAAGAGAGACTTTAGGGAGGAACCAAGTGATAGCACATAAGATGAGAAGACACATAAACCCTAAACCAAGTGATAGCACATAAGATGAGAAGACACGACATCCAACTCGAAACCATAAGGTATCAAGTAAATGGGTGTCTCATCTTATAAACTCATCGCTCCTCTTTTTTTCCTTCAATGTGGGACTAACCTTTAGTGCCCACTCACCGTTGAATCTCAAGAAAATGGTATGTAGACATTGGTTGAAATGGAATAACCTTGCGTGAGTGGGTTGTCATTGTAATGATGGGCGTCTTCGTACGAAACTAAATTTCCTAAATCGGGGACGAATTTCTAAATTGAAAAATCATGATGACTTTTAAATCGTGAGATAAAAAGGTACATTATAAGTTCTGTGAAATGTGATAAATAGAAGTTTGAGCTGTGACCGGCGTAGTTGATACCAAAAAGCGTTGGAACCCATGGTGAAAATTTGGAGATAAGCATGGAGGTAAAAAGAGTAACTAGATCTTCATTGCAAGGAATGCAGAACCTAAAAGCATGTGCATAGTATTCGTGGTAACATGTTTAGGGTATGTATTGTCAAACGGGGGTCTCTAATGCCGAAAGACATGCATGCACATGGATAACCGATTCCCACACGTTATGGTCGTGTATTTATCTTGTGTGTTGAACAATGCAGTTGCGGTATTAACGCCCGAAAATGTTGGGAGTTTCATGGTTTGGGTTTAGGGTTTTATGGTGATGTCGGGAGTTCTAGGGTTTCACCCTATAAACCCTATACCCTAAACCCTAAATGGGTTAACTGTGCTGAGAACGCAAAAGCTGAAGCGAGCGATCAGTTAGGGGTCGACATTGTAAGTGATTCGGCATGGGATGTGTCGCTACAGGCTAGGGCAACACGGTGTGCATGGGTTCGATTGGGCTACTCATATTGAAACAGATGACAGGGGTGCGACGCATGAGAAGTTCAAATCAACTAATCTTGTTCAAGCTATAAGCGTAGACGCTTAACCCAAATGTGGCAAGTAGCGTTATGTGCAAAGAAGTAAGGAAGTTTGATCGTTTAGGATAGAAAGTTGACCGTTGGGTAGAACTTTGAGCGTTTAAGGTCGAAGAGGGCTACAAAAGCGTAACGCACGAATGGAAGATGGTTTAACGGGTATTGGTTGTGCCGACCTACATAGGCTTAGGTCATTTTTCAAAAAAGAGGGCTACGAAAGCATAACGTAACGCCCGAATGGAAGATGATTAAAAGGGAAAATAGTTGTGTCGACCAGGTCAAAGTGGCTTTGCTGGAAAATGAAGTGAGTGGCATGTATTTTAATTTTAATATTCATCATAAGTAACAATAAGTTTGTTGGATAAAGTGACTCCTCAAATCTAAAAAGACTATAATAGAACAAAACATAACAAGAATGCAGATATTTTTTAATGAAGAGGTTATTTTAGGTTGATTAAATTTGATAAGCACAAGCTTCCCGTTGAGTGCTTTCAAAAGCACCCCATTTTATAAAAGCTCAAGCACCTCTTCGAACCTCCTCGAAAAGTTTTATCAAACCAAACGTAAGAATATAATTTTGAACGAGGCTGATGGTGTTGGTTTTTCAAAGCATAAAGTCTAACATAGAGACACTCACAAGCATAAAGTCTAACATAGTTTCACCCTCCTTCACTTCTCTATGAGATCTTGTCAATCCCCTAAACCGAGGTTCCACCATCTCATGGTTGTGAGTGTCTTCAAAGTGCTCCACATACCATCTCCCCAGCCCTTGGTCAATGTGGACCTTAATCTTGGCATTGCATCCACAACGAGTGATCGGTCTCGAATCCAATTTCCTTTTACCACCCCTATTTAGGACGTATTTGCCATCTCGTTCCCCCTCCCTTGAGCATACAAAGTACTGCCACAATATCTTACCCTCTGACCCAACCTTAGTACTTCTGCCCATTTTAGACCTCCACACCGAGAAGTCGTTCATGCGCCCATACTCGTTATAGAAATCGTATGCAGCCTGCAATTCCACAAATTCAAATCCGCGCACTTCCTCCTCCGTTAATGACGCAAAATCATTTTGTCAAAGTCTCTTACTCCCTGAACAACCCTCACAAATTGCTCTATCCCAATGTACTCGGTATCAGATTCTACTGGTCCTTCATAACTGAAGCCCCCACGCCGGATTCCCGTTGAATCATGCGACCCCTGCACAGCAACCACATCAACACATTACTCCCACGTGCAACATGACCAATATAGCTATTTTTGAAACTCATTCCATACCTGTGCCGAGGCTTCTGCAGAAAAACTGGTGGCAACCGCCTCGCTTCCCGCCGTCGTAGCCTGTGCCTGGCACAACAAACACAAACCACACCCATCTTCAACTCCTATAACGCAGACTCAGTGCAAATTGATGGGTATAGGGTAAGGTATTCAATCTCAGGCTTTTTCTACTCAAGCCCTAAAAGTAATCACAATTTCGACACAAACAGTATAATTAATTCCAACTTCGACTCAAACCCTACATGCTTACCTCCATTGACCATTCAGCGAGGTGCTCTTCGTTAAAACTCCAACGTAGACTACGCCGCCACGACTTGCCCTCCTATCTAGTCTCTATGTCGCCGAGGTTCGTCTGATCCTCCAACCCCCATCGCGCCGTTATCGTTGAGTTTCGACAAATTTTGATGTGATGATCCCATTTCACCATCGTTCCCTCATTTGTCCACCCCAAACTTGGCCCGACGATGACCCTTTTTTTGCTTCTGATGGTGACCCATTTTTTACTTCAGATATAACATGGCCCCAACCCATTTCACATAGCTTCAGATATAACATGGCCACAATTACTACATTGTTAGGCCCAATGATGCATTAGCATCTTTAATGATTTCTATAACTAAGTCATGCTCAATTCCTTAATTTATTTGTTTAATAAATTCATAAATTAGTAAGAATACATATAAATTGCTTATTATTGAATAAATATGGTACTTTGAGTATTTTGTTGGTTAATTTCAGTAGAAAAAGCCAAAGGAACATGAAAATATGGAGTTGAAGGTAGAACTGGACGCCCAGGCGCCCAAGCCAACACCCAGGCACCCAGCAGCAGTGCCAGCACCACACAGGCAACATTCTGGTGCCTAGGCGCCCAAACAGCATCCAGTCTGGCGCCTACGCGCCCAACAGCCCCCTTCCATGCATCAGCAGCGCCCAAGCACCAAGACAGCACCTAGTCTGGCGCCTAGGCGCCCAAACAGAGCTCCAGGGTTAGAAAACCGACGCCTAGGCGCCTATACTCAGTACCTTAGCATCAGACTTAGCATTTTCAGCGCCTAGGCACCAGTTCTCAATGCCTAGGCGCCAGAATTAGTAATTAGGCTATTAAAATGTTGTTTTGATGTATAATTGTAATTTCATTTTTAATTTCATTTGCAATTTCATTCTAGATGAATTTGTATTTCATTTAGGTGATCTTAAATCTATAAATAAGTTGAACATCAAGGATTAGACATCAATTTTAGACTTGATCAATTTACATCTTAGATCAATTTTAGTTCCACTTAGATATAGATTGTTTGTAATACATTTTCAATCAATCAAAATTAGAGGCATAATTCAGTTTCAATTTCTCTTTCTCTTAGCTATCATTCTCTCTCTCTTTCTCTCTTAGAATCTTTGAATGTTCATACATTCAAGATTCACATTCATAGCATTCATCCTTCCAAGATTCATAGTTTTATGAATCCAAGATCCATCTTCATCACTTTCTTTGAGTCATTCATAATCATGAGTGGTTAAACACCTTAGAGATCGAGGAGGAGGAGCTCTATTCATCACCAAGCTAATGGATTAACCCAACATTCCATTCAAAATCTGCAAGTTCTTCATCAAATTCAAAGGATTCTTCTTGTTCATCAATTCAAGAATCAAGTTAACCGAGAGGTATAATTGGTTCTTACCTTAGTTTAATTTCTATATTAGTTCATGAGATTAAACATATTATTAAATGGTTTATGAATGTTGTTGTTGATGTTTGATTGGATATGTGACATTAAATCTGGTTGTGCATTAACATGAATATCATAAATCTGTTCAAGAAGCATCCTTCACATTTGTTCTTTGCATTAGAGATGATGAATTGAATGATTGTGCACTTATATGAATCTGTATTTTCATCATATAAAATGATTGATTCGTTTCTTGTTTGATTCTTTGTCATGATTTCTTTAAAGATTTGATTTACTGACAAGTAATTGGATCTTTCTTGTTTTGAATTGTTGAGTTTGAGAAAATAGGCATTCAAACATAATCAAGAATCATTCATATTTCTTCATGTGACTTAGAGATGAGCATGTGATTTGATGTGCATTAGAATCTTTAATAATCTAATAGGGTTTGTATGAGATTGAATATGTGATATGTTAATTCTTTCCATGAAATCTTGTTGATTGTTGTTGATTTGAATCATGATATGTGCATTATCTCTTTTCTTGCTTAGTTAGTCAAGAGATTGATGATTAACTAGGATAAAGATGAAATTAGATCACTAAGAGATTAGGGTTTAGTTATATTAGGGTTCATTTTGATTTGATAATAATTGCAGAAATTGAATGGTGAAGTTTGGCTTATAAAATTAGTGATGAATATCTCCAATTCCTTGACCTTGCTCTTTACAATTGCATTTCCCCTCTTTCTTGATAATTGTTCTTATTGATTAGTAATAAATTGATAATAAAGATTGAGTTTCTTAATATGTTTCCTTGTTGTTGCATTGTTCTTTATTGCTTCTTTCCTTAGTTTCATATTAATCTTTTGATTAGTCATTTGGATCTACTTAAGGGAATTGATTAAGAATATTGCTTGATCCACCTTTCCTCGAGGGAACGATACCCACTCTCAAGTGGTACTACTTGATCCGGTGCACTTGCCGGATTATGACGTAAGATTTCGTCGCATCACCCAACCTTTTTGGCCCAACATTAGAATGTCATTAATGACAGTAAACTAGATCCACGTCAGCCTAAATATATGTTTAACTTTGTTCTTTCATATTTGTATATCCGCCCCACCCAATGAGCATATTATTCCTAGCCTCCCTGGTCCATGAAAGACCAGATTATTCTTTCCCCATCCCAGAATCCTCCTGAATAGTAAAATACTGAAATGAAAACTAAGTGCAGTGAAGTGAAGAATTTGAGAAAATGAAAGAAAATAAACGAAAAGAGAGGTAAAGAGATTGGAAATGAAACAAACTAGAGTAAGGAAAGGGAAATAATAAGAAAAATACTGAGAAGAATGAAAAAAATAGAGACCGAAAACAAGGAGAAAAAGTAACAAAGAAAAAAAAAACGAAAGAGAAAAAGTCAAAAGTAAAATAATAAATAAAGAAAAACTGGAAATAAAGGAATGGAAAGTGACGTAAAGGAAAACAAAGAAAATGACAAAGAAGAAAAGCAAAGGAAGAAAACTAAAAGAAAAAAATTATGAACATTGTATGAAGAAGAAACAAAGAAAAATAAAGAAAAAGTGACCACTCCTCACTCACATTTGGCATGTGCACTCCATGGATTCCTGTGTCAGTGTGACAAAAATTTTGTAGACTTTCATGGTGTTGTGAGGTGAAGGAAGTGATACCTTTTGAAGAAGCTAGTTACTCTATTTATAGGCAATCATCCTCTATGTTATTGAAGTGGCAGTTGATTCCCCTGTTGTAGCAAGCATAACCCATGTTCATGCTTTTTTCACAGGCTTCACGTTCTGATAATTTCCTTTTGTCTCTAGCCTTGCTGTTGTCATCGTGACTTCTTGACCTCCATACCTTGGCCTCTTGACCCTCGTGGTTTGGATTCTCATGGTCTTGACTCTTAGCATCATCCTATATTTGAGGAAAGTCAAAATTGAGCTTCGACCCATTTTCGAAAAATCATATATTTTTGCGCCAACAACAAGGAAATTGAACAATCTAAAGTACCTACTATGCTATATCAACTATATAATTAACAAACAGTTATCAATCAACAAGAGATCATCAATGGAAATAATCGATCATAAAATTCCAGCAATTATAAAAATACCCAAATTAGCAAGAAAGTAGAAATTGAGAAATTGAATAAGTTAGATGAAAGAAACATGTGGTAATTGCATTAATCCAACAAGATTATCAACAATCTAACACCAAGTAAAATTCCTATATAGGTATGAGTTCTAGTGCTTCAAATTGAAATGGAAAATGTAAGAAAGTATGGGAAGCTTAAAGAAAAAGTTTCTCTCAATTCCCAAAAATTATAAAAAAAAAAAATACAAAAATTATCTCCTTCCCTAATAACTGACCCCCTGGGTTTCAATTATTCCCCCCTCTTAATTCCTAATTGGGCTCTTCAATGATCCAAGCCTTGGCCCATGAGTGTAAAATTCTAATTATAGCCTTCATTTAAAAAATGCTCATCAACGAAGGTTGTGTGCGCAACCTTGAAACAGAATTGGATTTTTTTTACTTCGAGCATAGGTTATGTGCAAAACCTATGATGTTGCATATGCAATAGTGTCCAGAATCCTTCCTTTGGCTTCTCTACTCCATTTTTTACCTATGGGACTTGAAATAGTAAAACAAACACATCAAGGTATCGAATGGAATGATAATTGATAAATTCCTAATGAATTATGGCTAAAATTGCATGAATTCAACAATCAAGACGTAAATGGACAAGAACTCACAAATGTTAAATATTCATAAGCAATTGTATGAGTCTGGTTTGATAAATTCCTAAATTATAGCACAAATCAACCATCAAAATTGGGTTTATCATTGTCGCCTCTCTCCTTTCCTTTGGTATCATCCCATAAATAATGTGAATGACAAAGTTTGTTTTAATTTGTGATATAGGTGTTTTTGAAGTGTATAAGAGTGATAAGAAATTTCAATTGAGGTAGGGGTTAGGTTTAGTGATTTTATGATCACGATTTGATTCTTTCCTTGAACTTTTAGAAATACTTGAATTATGTGAATGTTGATTTTGATGATTTAATGATGTTAATGTGTTTATGAATGTATATTTAATTATGAAATCATGAAATTTAGATGAATCTTGGAGGGTGTAACCGCGGGTAAACCCTAGGGGTATAATGGTCAATTTGTAAAAATGTACAGTTAGAAATGTAATTATAAAAATTTAGGTGTTTAGGATAAAATTGAAATTATGTAAAAGTTTTGGGCCATAAGTGTAATGTGAGTATAGTATCGAGCTCATGGTTACTTTTAAGAAAGTTTAAGGTTAAGAGAGTAAACAGGTAAAAGAGGAAGATTATTTTGTAATTAAGATAAATTTAGGAAAGAAAGTGCAAATAATAATAAAAATCGATTAGTTAGTCGGACCAAGGGTAAAATAGTAATTTAGTACCCCACACATAAAATGGAAATTTACAAAATGTATTAAGGTATTATGGTCATTAAGTTTAAGGCAATGTTCTGAAAGTCAAACCAGACGATGAGCTGGTAATGATTTACTAATCGAGTTAGTTGCAATTCGACCGAATTGTCAGTTCAGCATGGTTTACTAAACCTTACTTTAAGATAAATGAAAGAACGGTTCAACCGAGTTACGATTTAGAGAGTTCTCGGTTCAACTGGTTTAGTTCTTTGGTTCAATTAACCCTCAGTACACTAAGTGGAGGATGAAGGAAAAGCTAAGGACATTTTGCTCATTTTAGAACGGTTAAGAGATAAAAAGGTGAAATGCATTTATGATGAGAATCAATATTAAATGGTCCCTTGGATAATTTGAGGTTAAACCGGTTAGATGAGAATGATTAAGGTTAAACCGGAATGTAAAATTGTTAGTGGCAAAATGGTCTTTTGACCATGACTAAGACAGATTTACTAAAATTGCTAACCCCGTTATTTGACTAACAACTGTACGACTGATGTTTGAGGACATACTGTGGGGACGCTCAATGTATGAGTCTCCAGACTATACATGGATTTACCATGCGGACACTAGTTTTCCACTTGTACGTATACTATGGCTTATAACCCTTCATTTATTATATTATCCAGACTGTACGTGGTTTTATCCATGCGAACCTATCCAGAATATACATGGTTTCATCCATGTACATAGACTTTATGCAAGTGGAAAGCCATATCTTAGCTTAGTATATCGAGTAACACCGGGTTACGAGTAGTCAACCGATGCATGAACTCAAGACCTGCATAGGACAGACATACATCATATTGTTTGCAGCATCATTCTCTGTAATTGTACTCTGCTAATTTTGTGTGTTGTACTTTACTTGTTTGTATGTGTTGTGTTTTGTGAATACTTGTGCTTGCCTTCTTTCCCTTGACTTCTAAGAAGATGTATTGCTAAGAAGGAGAATGAAATAGGAACCCTAGGAACAAGCTATAAGTATTTGACCAGAACATAGACTGATGTCCTAGGATGTTTACCTTAGACGAGTCTCCCGTAACACGTACCTTAATGAGAACTCTAGGTTCTCACCCTTATTTATTTTTCTCCCGTAGGAGATTGTATCCAAGACGATGCTACCAGGAAGACGTGCATCGGGCCTTCCGCAAACCGCTCGCTCTTCTTCATCCCTTGGTTCTATTTTTTCCACTGCTACTTCATGACTGAAGCGACCTCCAGACTCTCTTCTTGAGGATATCCACTTCATTAACTCTTGTCCAAGGTCTTCTCACATGATGGTTAGGGCATACCGTCATCTGTTCTCCCATGGTACTATTCCATGTGATATTGCTCGCGAGTCTAACCATATCTCTCTCAAAGCTGAGTTACCAGCGCATTCTTAAAGAACTCCACCTCGGAGACTTAGGAATTGTGACGCCAGCAAGGACAAGGCGATGAACTCGCCCCTTTCGGATTTTAGTATGCCTCCAAGGACTGAGCGGGTTGACAAAGCCTCGACCCCATCCATCAATATGGTTGATAGTCAAGGACCACTACAAGAAACGCACCCGTTACCGGCAGATTTTTTTGTGATTTTCGCCATTTTCAACATTACCGGCAGATTTACCAGCAGATTTTTTCCGCCGATAAACAGTTATCGGTGGATTTTTAAATTCCGCCGGTAACAAAAATTTTCATGGCCAATTCGGTTTTACTATTACAGGCGGATTTTTTCCGCCGGTCACGTTCAATTTTTTAAAAAAAAATAAATGCGTAAAAATTTTATCGGGAAAAAATCATTCGGTAATTCCCCCGGTAACATTGGCAAAATTAAAAAAAAAATTATAAAAAATAACAATCCATTTCATTGTAAGAACTAATAATATTATAATGCAACACCAACAATAAAATGCTCATTCGTATAAGACAACAATAAAAGATAACAAGAATACTAAATTAATTATAAAACTCAGCTAAAAAATTCCTTTCTATATTCAAATATTACAATAAATTCTTATTCCTTTACAAAACCCAACTAAATCAATTATAATAAAAACTCTGTTAGATTCAACCAGATTTGGTATTCCAATATACATACATTGCTTTAATATTGGAGAGATCCAAGAAGTCCTTGGTGTGAGGCTGCAGCTTTAGGAATGTTCCTTTTGCAAGTGTGGTGCTTCTCAGAAACACAAGATTTCCATCTTCCAGCTGCATGTTTTTCATCATCTGATAACAACAAATGTAGCAAAAGAACAGCACAAGTGAAAAAGAATTCAATTTCAATGTATTGCTACCATTAAACAATAATAAGGGAAGGCAATGACATACCCAACTTGGTATAAAAATTTTGCCCTATTCACCATTAAACAATTTCAATGTACAATAACAAAGGTTTTCTGCAGTCACCTCACAGCCACACAATTAACTCAAAAAATATACAACTCCAATATGACAAATATCTACTCCATAATTAGCTTATAACAATCATGAACAGAATAATCAGTTATTCTGCATCAATACATGTATTGGAATATTGTAACTTAAATCAGTGTTTTCCAATTTTAAAAGCTTTAGAGACAGAGAAGTCTAAACAATCTATATAGCAAATGATTATAACTGTTTATATGCATCAAATATATTTAGTTGGCTTGCAAAATTATTAAAAGATAGAGACTTAAATAAATAGCAAAATTGTATGGAGAACGTTAACATCTCTAGTAAATAGCTTGCTCCAAAGTGCAATCATGTTCCAAGAATGGAGTTTACATTGGAGTTTGCAGTTTAAAGTATGGATTTGCATATCATCAAATTATGGTTAGCTAATTTAGTCAAAATAAGTTACCGATCACAACAACAAAGTATTTTCTTATACCTTGAATCAAATCAAATCATAAATGTAAAGTTGAATCACAATTTATTTGTGTTTATCTTCAAGTTACTTCAAGTTCTATAAAGCATAGAGTCAAAATAATGTTTATCTTGAATTGAACACACTTTTCACAACACATGCAGCATCACAAGTAGCAGTTAAGTTGTAGAAGAAACTTCAAGATGATATAGATGTGAAGATTAAAGTCATACACATCTAGAGTCAAATTAACATGCTCTACAGAGAAAATGTTTAGTCTTTCTTTCACTTATCAAAGTCAGACACATCTGGTTGTGGAAGGAAATTATAGAAAGTAAATGAAAATAGTAATTATAATGCATGCTGAGATAGTTTTTATTAAATCAAAAGAGAAGGCTCCAAGAGAAGAGTGATTCTTCTGCAAAGTTTAAAAGAAAGTAAAAGTATAGTATAATGAAACAAGAAATTGGTTATGAAATTTCATCGAACACCTTGTATGCAACTCTTTAAAGAATACCATAAACTACATAATTGAAATCTCATTATCAAAATAGCAATGATTCAACATTTAATCAAAGCACTTAATTTTGATACTTAAGATACTTACTTAATTCTGCTCAACTCTCCTTTGATGTGCTTTCAAAGATCAAATTAGCATTTCCTACCTCAACTATAGAACTCTTTAACCTGATCCATTTGTTCAAATTTCAAGTCAACATTCTACAAGTTCAATATACATAAGTCAGTCATTCAAGTACAAAACATTTTCATTCAAAGCCAAAAGTGAGAAATTCAATTACTTTGACAGAGAGTTAACACATAATAGCATGATAATTTCAGTTTTCAATTACTACAATGAAAACTTACTTATACGATGAAAGGAAAACTTACTTGAGCCATAAAACCTTTAATCATACAAGTCCATGATGCCAAGAATTTCAACTATCTATAAATATCAAATAGAATATAAACAAAAATAGTTTCTATTTCACTCAATACCTGTATTACAATTCTTTCCACAGGGTTCCCGCCAATTCTTTATAATGCCAAGGAATTGTTTTCTTCGGAAAATGAACCCTGAAGCATAAAAGGTAAATAAATAAATCAGAAAATCAAAATCTAAACCCTAGATTAAGTTTTTTATGCAAGTTTAGAACTTCTAACCAAACCTAAATTACTTCAACAGAAAAGAAAATTAAAATTGGTGAAATATGAAACCTGTAACAAGAGAACCAAGTTTAACAGGGGAGAGAGGGCAATGGTTGCTCGAGTAGTGGAGAACGGAGGAACAAGGAAGTGCGTCGGTGCGAAGCAGAGGCAGGGGCTGCGAGAGATATAGCGGCGCGCAGTTCAGCCAGCAGATGAAGAGCCATGGCGGCGACGAGAGGTGGAAGGCGCGGTGGTTTTCGATGGTGCCGACTAGGCTAGTGGCAGAGGCCGGCGATGCAGTGGAGAAAAGAGAAACAGAGAGGGTCAGTGGCGCAACGGAGGTGTTGTTGCAAGAACAGATCTGGAGGGCAATGTCGCAGAGGCTTGGTGGAGGGTATGACCCTGGAGCAGAAGAGACGTAGAGTAAGAGAGAGATAGAACACAGAGAAGAAGAAGGGGAAGAGGTGTGGCTCGGCGGTGGTGGCTGTTTTCGCCAGCGCAGTAGAGGAAGAGAGAGTAGGGTGGTGGTGAGAGAGAAGAGAGAGAGTTGAGTTAGGGTTGAAAACGGGGGAGTGAGAAACAAGACCGTGTGTGATTCCTTTATTATTTAGCTTACCGGGGATTTTGCTTCGGATTATAAAATCCGCCGGTAAGTTTCCTCAAACTCTGCCGGTAATTTTCCCCTAACTCCGCCGGTAAATGGCGATTTCTTGTAGTGGACTCATAGTTCCACACCCTAGTTACGTTTTTACTACGGATGAATTCTTTCAGTGTGTGAAGATACCTTTTTGCGCGAGATTAATGGGACTCTTCGTTGTAAAGATTTTGGATGCCATCAAAACTAATGATCTTCGTATCTCAACTACGTGATATAATGTATGGTAAATAGATTATTTTCCCTCACTTTATAGTACGTATTTTCTTAGATCACCTGAGTGCTAGTTTAGGAGCTGTCAGGGCTCAGGATTTAGTATGGTTGTGTTGAACTTTATAGGATTTAGGAACAAGTTGGATGAATTGAAAAGAATATCCCGGACCTAAAGCAAATGAGGAATATAACTATGACTTGTGTTGTAATGTTAATTGTTGCCTTGGTTTTTGGCAAGTTTATTTATTAGGTAACGGCATATATTTTGTGTAATTGTTGTTGGAAAAAGTCAATACGTATAATGTATGAAGCATGTCCTAAATATTAATATTAATGTAAATGTAATGATATTCCCAATCAATGAAAAAATATGATATATAACATAATAAGGTTGTATCATTGTCAAGTTAATAAATCACATATATAAAAAATTTTCACTTGTCTACATATAATATAAATATATTCTTTCTGAAACCAAGTTAAAGGAGGTTCAAAATAGATATCAACTATAGGCCACAAAAACAAAACATAAAAATATGGTTCCAACCACATGACAATATGTCAAACAAAATAAGTGGTCCCTTTCACCTTTGACTATATAGACATTTGATTCCACCAAAAAGCTACAAACCATTAAGCAATACTAAAAAACCCTAATCACATGCGGGGTCTATGGTAACAGTTTGTCCTCTTTTTGCCTTTATCATCCCTACCTTAAGTCTACTACTCCTCTTGACACAAAAAACTTTTGTCTTTGGCGATGGAGCCATCGCTTATGCAAATGTTATTGAGGGTTGAGATATGGATGTTGTTGGTGCAGCTAGAACCTTAGATACACTTCTAACAGGAGCAGATAGATCGAGCATTTAGGACAAGGACACTTGGAGCATCATTTTAGCACTAGAATGAGGTGCATAAGCAGGAGCACTAACAGGAGCAACTACATTTGTTGCATCATTATTTGCAATATTCGGAGCAAATGAGGACGAGAAGAATCAACAATATTAGTAGATTCAGCAGCATAAAAAACCTGATTTCAAATATCGGAATATAAGAGTGACAAAAAAGATAGGGAAACGAGAGTGATGAGACAAAACAATGTGAACCTTCCTTCAACTCCAAGCGATGCAACAAGAGTGACGAGAATGGCGAGAGTGAAGAGAGTGAGAAGATTGTGTCGGCAGAGACGAGAATGATGAGAGTGAAGTCGAGCGTGCTTCATAAGTAGGTGGAGCTATTTTGGTAAATAAAAAATTTGTGCTATCCACGTGACAACACATGTGATTAGATATAGGAATATGCTACAACATATTCTATTAAATCTAACTTTTTTTTATGAGATTCGGAACTTAATTGAAAATTTATTTACAATAGAGACTAAATTATAAATTTTTAAACTACAAAACTAATTTATAATTTCACTGAAATTATAAAGATTAATTGTATAATCTAACCAAATACACTTCATGTCAAATAAAATAAAATAAAGTTGACGAAAGAAAATAATAGTAATTAGGAGGCATGTATTGATGCAGTCAAATAAAAAAACTTGTATTAATGCCTCTAATTTGAATATATATATTCAAATAAAAAATACATTAATTAATATATAATTAAACTAATATTTGGCCATTTGAATAATATTATAATAGTTTGGATGATATAATACTCTTAATTTGGATGAGATTTTTAGATTTATATTCAAATATTTCTTTATTTTTTGTGTGTTTATTTTTATTATTTATATTATTTTATTATAAAATGATTTTTTTGGTTAAACTATATTTGAATCGATTCAATCAATAAACCAATGAACCAATAATAAAAACGATTTAAAGTCTAATTTGATTTTAAGAACCTTGGTTAGTATAATAAGTGGGCTTGGTAGTCCAATGAGATACTTTTCATTAGTAGTAGAATTTATTAGAACAATAATTTTAGGTGTATATCTATTTTGTTTAACCAAATCTAATCAGATTATTTATTCTATACTAAATAGAAGACTATTTTGATTTTAATGTTATCTTTTGTGATATTTAACATTGAAATAGTCTTCTATTTCCCATAGAAATAAAAAAAAAAAAACTTGATTGAACTTGATTGGCCAAAATAAATATATCCTATACCCATGTTAAAAAGGTGGTTTCTTGTGATCCCTGCAAGCAGGAGCTGTCGCTCCCTCAATCATCTGATTGACCGGGAAACAACATTTTGCCAATCTCTTGCGCTGAACCTCACCGCTTCTGCTGCCCTCTCCATCAAGCGCTCGTTTGCGGTTGCGTTGGTCAGTTCCAGGCGATGGCGTATATAAAGATGCCTGCTTCCCCTGTTTTACTGTATCTCCTTCCCCGCCCCGACGTGCCATGTTTCTTCAACCCCATCAAATGGTTCGCCTCTCACTTTTGTCGTTGTCGTTAACTCTTCATCTTTCCTTTGCCTTCATCTTCCAGGTTAACGGGTTTTTTTTTATGTGACTAACTTTTTCTCTTCTTTTTCGATTTTGCCGAACTTCCTGTCGTCTTCGCGTCGTCGCATCCGAAGCCTCCAGTTTGAGTCACGGTTGCGATGGGAAAAGTTTGCTTCTTGGTTGCAATGGGAATGTGTATGAAATTCTTGATCTTGGGGTAACTTTACCAATCTCTTGCGCTGAACCTCACCGCTTCTGCTACCCTCTCCATCAAGCGCTCGTTTGCACTTGCGTTGGTCAGTTCCAGGCGATGGCGTATATAAAGATGCCTGCTTCCCCTGTTTTACTGTATCTCCTTTTTTTTATGTGACTAACTTTTTCTCTTCTTTTTCGATTTTGCCGAACTTCCTGTCGTCTTCGCGTCGTCGCATCCGAAGCCTCCAGTTCGAGTCACGGTTGCGATTGGAAGAGTTTGCTTCTTGGTTGCAATGGGAATGTGTATGAAATTCTTGATCTTGGGGTAACTTTGCCTTCTACTTGGCTTAGAATCAAGAAACTTCCCTAAATCAATTTACCATCCCATACTATATAGCTACCTTCAAAATTTAATTTGTTGAATATTCTTGCATATATGAGTCAAGAGTTGAAGAAACTATAAATAATTTTAGTACACGATGGGTGATTGGGTGTTTTTAACAAAAATGTGATGGATCTTGTCTCTTAGTTTTGATTATCATAGCTTATTGTTGGTAAGGGTTTACCAAATCTGAAATTGTACAAACCCTATAGGTTTTCTATGTGTTGTCATTTTCTTGATGTGAGGATTGTCAAATGGATAGAGTTAAAATATTTTGTTGTTATTGTTGGATATGTATTGGTTAACCAGTAATATTTTTATAGTGTATTGTTCTTACTATTCCAAACATCTAAATCTTACTCCCCTTTAAATTATGTTGTCCTTCAGCAATAAGTTCTACTTGAGGAATTTGGTACATTTAAAGAGTTTGGCACCATCTTCTATTAATTTACTCTTTGTATTATATACAACATAATTACATAATTACGAATCTTATGTTGACCTGGATGCATAATTATATTGTTACTGCTGAATTTTTTTTGAATAAATAAAATAAATGAAGATTATTGCATAGAAAAATGAATAACATACCAAAGAATATAAGAATAAAATTATCTACGGTAGATTGAGCAATACAGAACCATCCCATTTCTTGTGACTATATCTGTTAATTAAATATTTAAAGTCTATTTTAACTTCACAAGAGCTTGTTCTTGCTCCAACAAATTCAAATAGATAATGTTGATTGTAGTTATTCTTGGAAATGTGATGCCTTAAGAACTGATTTACCCATTTATGATCTATTAGTGTCTTAATATTTTGTTTATATTCATGACTGAATGTGAAGACCAAAAGACATTAGCTCTGGTTCATTCTCACTTGAGTCCGAATTCAAGTTGCTCTAAAATATTTTCATAGGTAGAATTGAGCTTATTTTATGTATATGTATTTATTTTGCATTTTTCATGTCAAATTTTAAACTAAACTTATGTTTGGATTTAAGTAGGTCGTCGGTGGTGGTAGGAGGATTGAAATCTCTACATGTGAGATTGTTGTTGGTGATGTTATATCCCTCAATATTGGTATTGAGATACAAGCCCTCTGCCCTCTCTCTCTACTTCTTAATTTTAAATTTGTGGTTTTCTACTTATCATTCCTGATGGTTGCCTTTTCTTTTCATGATTGAGTTCTGATATGCTGCTTCTTAGATACCTACCGATGGAATTTTGATCCCTGGGCACTGTCTTGCAAATGTTGGACATTTAAAGCATTCTTGACATTAGTTGTAGAATGTAGAGGCAAACGTCATTTTCGTTAGGAGAATGTATATGCTTTACTTTATATCACTTGGTTCTTATAAGACTGTAATTCTTTTATGAACTAGAGCTTTGAATTTGAATATGATATATTTTCAAGAATAAACTTGTACCTTTTCAGTTTAACTTTGAGATGAAAGATATTCTGTTGAGTGAGATGATAATAGATGCTGGTTGTTTAAATAGGGCCCTAACAAAAAGATTCTTTGTCAATTATCAATGCTTAAAAGAAGAATGTCTCAAGGTAAGGGATTTCTTTGTACTTTCTTATTGCTTGAATTTACCTATTGTTTTATAGTTATCCTGATCTCTATAGTCATTTTAATTTGATGTAACACTTTTACATACAAAGTGAGCCTTGATTTTACACCATTGCTCTTTCTGTTTATACCAATTGCTCATATGGGTGGTTTTCAAGAGTGTCTTATTTTAGTGCATGAATTAAATGTAGTAGCTATAAAATCAATACAGAAATAGACTTGAAGTCTGCTTTAGAATTTAGAAGTGAACTACAGTCTATAGGGAGATGGGTGATAGAGGAAAGTGGTAAAGAACTACAGATAACATAGTCAGTACCAGTTGGTTGTATCTCATAGGCATATCATGACAGATGTTTGTTTTTTTTTTCCCTTCTTTTCCCTCTCTCTATCTTGAGAGTACCAAAATGTTCGTATTAGTAGAGGTTTGCATTATTGTGATTGCTATGTACCCAGATGCGAATAATCAAGTTGAACTTATTGAGGAAAGCATTCAATATGCTAAACAAGTAATCACTTTGGATGTCAAGGATGAGAACTCTTGGTGTATCTTTAAAATAAATTGCTTCTGCACCATATCCAACGAATAATGAACACATAAAAATTCTTTCTGTTTTATTATTATTATTATTATTTTGGATGGACTGTTTTATTATTTTTTTTCACATGTTGTTTTTATTTAAAAACGAAATACCCATCTCTACATGAATAACGATTTTGCATCTGATGTTTTTTTATCCTTTACAAATGTGAAAGACCTAATATGTATCGGGAGAAAGATGATACAATGAAGTCCAAATTAGATTTATATTTTTACAATGATACCGTAATTTGTATGAGGATCCTCTAATTGTTTTTCTTAATGCTCAAGGCTCCATTTTAATGAGTTTGGAGTGCAAATTTTAGTCTTCTTTTATTCTTTAATTTTTCAAATCTCTTTTGATTTTCTTTTCTTTTTGTTTTTTAAAAAATTCTGCTTTTCTATTACTCTCTTTGGACATGATAAAGCAATTTTTTAAAACTCTAATTAATTAGCCAATGTTATGGGCAAGGACTTCACCTTTTATGAACAATTTTTTATTTTTTGTTTTTAATTAAGTTTTTCCTCTGTTTTATTGATATTTTTTAGGTTCAAGTGGTAACATTAGCAACACACAAGCTATTTCTCTTTCAAATCCACATATTAATTCTTATTGTTTGATATTTTTCTTTTGATTGCAAGTTCTTTGTTTGCTAAAGAATGGTGAACCTATAAATGTATGGTTTTTTTTTTGTCCAATGTATGGTTTAATTTGTTAGATGTATCTAGGACATGTTATAATTAATTGAAAATCACCGAACCAAAATATTTATGTCAGATGATTTTTCTCCTAAAAATTGACTGAATGGAAAAAATATTTTATCTACTTATATATTGGAGTTTAAAAGATATTTTTTGAGTACGAATGGAAAAATAAGACATTTTTCTCTTAAAATTTGGTGATTTGCATAATTGTAGATTTTTTTTGTTGTTTTATTTTCCAATGGCCATTACTACTTTAGAAAATGTAAAAAATTCTAAGGTTAAATTTTGGTCCAATTTTCTATATGAACTTTTTAAATAGTTATTCAAATGGGTTAACAAAATTTTAGATCAAATGCATTAGGAGTTTGCCAAATAATTTTTATCTTGAGATGATTTTAAAAGTATATTTTTTGTTGAGAAACTATATACAGTTTCAAATAATTTTAAAATTCCAATTTAAAAAAAAAACCAATTAAATGGATCTAAGTCAATTTTAAATGTTAACATTTAAATTTAGAATTTTATTCAATAGTTTAAATTAAATAATATAATATTTAATTTTAAGTTAAAATGTAGTATATGTTAAATTATATTAAGTAATTAATTATTGATTTTATTTATTAGTTTAAAAAATAATTAAATTAAACTAAATTGGTTTTAAAAATAATTAAAGGTCCTTGTGTTGATTAATTTTATTGATGAGATAAATAATTTAGAATATATTGGATAATAAATTTGTATACTTCATACTTAAGATTTTTGTGTCATCGTATATACCCGTGCTTTACACGGGTTAAACATACTAATATATATAGCATTACTGTTACTTTAAATAATGTAATAAGAATGAAATCAATTAGCCATAAAATGAGTAAATGATTATTTTCTTCCTTAAAATTCTTCTCTATTGAACTATCTCTTTCTCTTATACATCTATAATTTCCCTCTCTTTTATCTTAATTCTCTCTTAATTTCTTCATCCTTACATAATACATAGTTCAGAAAACAATGATAAAACAATAAATTTATATTGTATAATAGTGAGAAAAGCGTGTTCAAAGTGACATAAAGTGAGAGAACTCACTAAATGCTCACACTTTATTAGTAATAATTTAGTCTTATTTTTCTTTTACACAAAAACATAGATTTAATTTATACACATTTCTCTCTCACTTTTTGATAGTTTAATTACAAGGAATTAATAACTTGGATAAACACTCGCATCAAGCAAGAACATTAGACTTGTGATCAATTCCTTTTAAGAGCCAAAGCAGAGAGTGGCACCAAACACATGAAGAAAAATGCAGCAACAAAGGAAAGCATCACAGACTCACTAGCAGTTTGACAGAAGTTGGCATAACCTTGACATATTTGTATCCAATTTGCATGCTGACTCCCATTATGAGATAAGTACACTATGGCAGCAGCAGCGGCAGCAGCTGTTGTGATTAGACCCATCATCACCTGAATTAAGTAGTTCCAAATTCACTCATACGCTCATTTCCAATTTCTTTCAATTATACTGATAAAAAGATTACATTATAAATGCTTAAACTCATTGAGGCTAGGCAAGTATATAGACAAAAAATAAGGGAAGAGAATACACCCAGTTATGGTCGTGTGCTCATTCAATGTACAAAAATAGTCTCGTTAAAATATCCAAAAAGTAATAATAAAAGAGGAGGGCTAGTCCTATCGATGCAAGTGTTTTTTAATTTACTGTAATAAATAATCAACAATGTTAAATATCCAATAAAAATCAACTAATATTAGGAGAGTTCTCTGATGTGGTTTATCATAAACATCCACATGTATGGATTAAAGGTGTCATAAAAGTTGATGCTATACGTGGTAAAAAAGGTGGAAAAATGATGTGAAATAATGTGATGGGTTGAGTTTTTCTAGCAAACTAACAGCATCTGACACCAACACCATCCGAGATTTCTAACCCATAAGTCAGAAATGATAGATAACTAGACTTTACTTTATTTTTTTCTATTGGTAGAAAAATGAAATGTAATTAAATAAAAAGACAGTAATAAAAAGTTATTATATTATATAAAATTAATCAACCGAATTAAAAAATAATTAATAATGTTATTAATTCTATTCAATTATTTATTTATGAGTTTAATTTTGATGCACCGACGGTATAAAGAGTTTTACACAGTCATTCAATTAGATTTATGTATTTATTTGACTTTATAAGTAGTAGGCTTAAAAATTAATTGTTCTTGATGATATGGTAACTTCTGATTGGATGTATGTGTAAAATTTTTTTACACTAACGGTGCATGAAAATTAAATTCTTTATTTATTTTAAAAGTATGAGACATTAATTTTGTGTTTGATAACTTATAAAATTAAAAAGTTTTAGGTAAAATATATCTTTTATTTTTAAAATTTGTTAAAAATTTTAAAAATATTTTTAAATTTTATTTTGTTTCAATTTGTCTAAAATTTTTTTGATTTACATAAAATATATCCCTTATAACAAAATTTTCAATAAATTTTAGGAGAAATCTAATGACCAAATTTGGATTGATTATTAGTTTATTTAAGTTTTGGATTGGACTAAATTATTTTTCTGTGAGTAACATTTTAATTAGTTTTTTTTTTGGTGACTAACATTTTAATTAGTTTAAAGTAAATAGACATATGCTGAAAGTTAATCAGTTAAATAATTAACAACCTTATGTATTTAAATAATAACTAAAATTAAAAATAAATTTCAGTAATATTTGGTATTTAATTAATAATTATATTGTGAAACTAATAATCATCAATATATCCCACTATTTGCTTAGCTAAGGAATTCAATCAATCTAATCTAGGGGAAAATAACTATTGAACTTCAATAAGCGAAAACCTTAAGAAAATGGACGGAGAAGACAATAAAAATTGATTATTAATACATAAGGTTATTATTTAACTAATTAATTTAAGTATATATTTATTTAAATTAAGTTTGATAATATCTTTTCTCTCAAAAATTATTTTTAGAGATCACAACGTGACCATTTAATAAAAAAAACTCAAAATTATCTTTAATAAAAAAACCACATATATAAGCATATAGCATTTAGTCAATATACTTATTATCTACTCTCAAAAGTATAAAATGATTAAAATTGATTATTTTTATTGGTATGTCTTATATTAATGTAAAATTGAGTTTTGTTAATTGAAAGGTAAAATTAACTTTTTTTAATTATAACATAAAGTTAATTAATTATTTTACTTTTTGAGAAAGTACTTCTAGAAATGTTTGGATAATATATATATATTTTATCCTTAGAATTTATCAAAAGTATAAAAAATATCTCTAAGTTTTATTTTACTTTTTGTCCTAGAGAATTTTTAATTTATATCAAATATATTCCTGGCCGTTAATTTTTTAAGAAATACAAAACTAGTTCAACAATAAATTCGCAAAAATAACCTTTAACACAAACAAGTTAAATATAAAAGTTCTCCAAATTGTCAAGCATTATTATTGGATTTGTTCATAAATTTTTTGAAAGTTACTAAAAATATATTTGATACAAATTGAAAATTTCTATGACAAAATTAAAACAAAATAAAATTTAGCTATATTTAAAACTTTTAACAAGTTTTAAAGGGAAAAAATATCTTATACTTAAAAAAAAAATTATAGTTGACCAACATATTTTACCAAATTATCTTTCATATAAACTAAGTAAAATTGTTTTTCGCTGATAATTGAAATTATTATTATTGTTATTATTATTATCATTTTTATTATTAATATAATTTATAATTTTTTTTTCAAATTCAGTCAATCAATCAACTGATTAATTTTATTCAATACAATAGCTTTCTATTATGTGTTTTTTTTTTTCAACTGTATTTTTATTTAATAATATATTTTATTCTTCTATCAATAAAAAATCTTTAATTAAATTATCAATTTCTTAAAATTACTTATATGATGTAACATAGGATTCAGTGTCAACTTATTATAAACAATTCAAGTCATCACATTATTATCTTATCACGTGTTGCAAGAAGATTACAATATCTACCATTCATATGTGTGGATGTTTCTGATAAATCACATCAGAGAACTCCCCTAGTTTAAATTAGATATTCTATTTCTTTATATTTTGAATGTTCTATTTATAAAAAAATACAAAATTGGTTGATTTTAGTTGCTTTAAGTTTCGGTTCTTCTATTTTTTTTTGTGAACGTTTTATAAACAATGGTTACGAATTAATTTATTGGCTAGAAAAATATTAGTTACCTATAATTTTTCATTAATAATCATAACGTCACATCAAATTAAAGGTCGATATGACCCATTAATCATTGTTAATGCATGTCTCTTCCCTTATTATAACTATTAATTTGTGTAAGTTCAAAACACTTATACAATTAGCTCTCCGCTTCTCCCAGCCCCTCCTCGAGTATATATATATAGATATAGATTAACAACGATGATATCCAAATTGACTTTTAACAAGTTTTGATTCAGATAAACTAGTGTTAGACTAAAAAAATGACAATTAACTTTTTTTAAAATTTAAAAAAAGAGAAACTATTCTCTCATTAAAAAAAATTAAGTTTGGATTTTTAATTGACAAATTAATTCTTAATACTTTTAAAATATATTATATGGTTAGATTATTAAATTACCTAAAATTTTAAATAATATTTTGAAAATAAAAAATCAATTTAATATATAATTATCTTTTTCAAAAACTAATTTATCCTTTTAAGTACCATTTGGGATACTACTCTAAAAAAATGAGTTATTTTAATATGAATATGAATAGTAATTGATCCCAACATACCTAAACATATATAAATATAACAACAAGATAATAAATAAAAATTCAATCAAAATTAGTCAATAATTTAAATTGAATGTTCTACTTGTTTAAATTTTAAATATTTTATTTTTAAAATGTTATAAAATTAATTGATTATTTATTATTTTTTATTAGTTATTAATACTTTCTCTAACTATAATGAAATTGAAAGAATTTAATTATAGCTAGAATTTTTGGTAGGTATTTTTGAAGTTTATTACTATATCAAGGATCATAAGTAAAAGCCTTGGTCCCAAAGCATATGGTCGAACAATGCAAACATATGAGAATGGAAGGCAAAGGACAGCGTATCCACCGACTACCCCAGTTGCTACCACAAGGAACCTGCACATATATGTTCAATGAAGCTAAGTTTTTATTATTGAGAAGCTTAAAATCTCTTTAACATAACAGAATTATCTTAAATATTTTTTTCCGTAAGTTATGTTCAAATAAATTGATTGCGAAAAAAATCAGACTACATGTAATATCACCTTAATTTAAGAAATTAAATCACATATATGTGTATCATTTGCGTGTTAGGAATGGTGAATACTCATGTGTAATCGATTTTATATGAAGTTACTTGTTAAAAGCTGTTAGATGATTCGATATGTTTGACTAAATTATGATCTAATGATTTCAACGTGACAACTTCACATGACGTTAATTGAACGTTAATTTTTAGCATTTGAACTCCTTGAAATTGGAATTAATTTATTTGATTTCCTTTGCTTGGAATAGAAGAAAAAAAAGTTTGGGAGTTCCATATGGGTAATTCCAAGATTTGATTAGAAATGAAATGATGATTTGTTGTCTTAAAATATAAAAGAGTCAATTTTACCCTTTATGTATTAATATAAAAGTGAAGGATATATATATATATATATTGACTATTAAATAGGCAACTTCAGTTGATCTTTAAAAATTATGAATTATATATTTTATAATTTAATTTCCATTTAGATCTTTTAAGATTTTTAATTTTGTAATTTATGAAACAGAATTTAAAATTGACTTGTGAGCTTCACATACTTTTAAATAGGTCGGACTCGAATCAGACAAATCTATAAAAACTAATTACCATATCATAAACTTGAGCCATATAGTTATAAAATGGACAACGAAGTTCGTCTAAACTTAAGTTGGTGTAATTTGGCTTGGCCTCCTATAATTCTCACCCCCTAAGGATTATTATTAGTGGTGTAAAAATATGTTTAGTAATTAAAAAGTAAAAATGCATAACTAGATCATTATGTCAATTTTTAAATCAATTCATTTTCTATTTTACATCATTAATTCCAAACACAAAAATTCATTTCCAATTTTATTCGTTTCAAATAAAATGAAATGAATTCCAAAGCGAGTCACTGTTAAAAAATACATGTTAAAGTATGCACAAATTTTATAGCGGTTAATTTGTTATCTAGTTTTTTATTGTATGTGCACGTGTTATTGTTATTCGAAGATAAACATTTTGTTCCAAATACATCCATCCTAAGAATTTAAACGTGTAGCGAATTAATGAAGATGAAAGTATACATACTGGAACATTGGAAAGGCAGTCCACTGAGCATGGAACTGGAGGAACTGCGTGAAAAATGGAAGAACCTCTTCATTGGTTCCCATCTGATACGCGGCACCTATACCAGCTCCTATGACACCAAGTCTTAAGACAAAATCTGCTATGGCCACGCCTTTTCTCCACCTTGCTGCTGGTGGTCTTGGTGATGATGAAGAAGATTGACTTTTGGAAATAGGAACACCCCATCTAACCCTTTTCCCTTTGCCACTACTTTCCTTTGCTTTTGTTATTGCATCTGTTGTAGCTACCTCGTGTTCTTTATTTGATTCCATTTTGAAAAGTACTTATGTATATATTTGTGAACTGTATCTATGAACTATAAACCTAGTTCTGTAGTTATATATATGCCGCTTGTTTTTATACGTTAACATTAGCATGCTTGTGCCTGTATTTATACCTATACATAAGTACACATGAGGGCATTAGAAAATAATTAAGACACATTAATTAATTATTATGGAGTTTAATGAATGGATTAGTTACTTGTGTGAGTGCTCTATGGTGTGGGAAATTACGGCATCGTCTGCATGTCAGGTTTCAAAACCTACTCCACCCTAAGAAAAAGTTGGGAAAAAGAAGGGAGCCCTCTTATGATTTTTTTTTTGGTATTATGATATTTTTATTTTTCACCAAAATATTATCTCTGTTCATTTGGGCCACTGTTTCTCCTATCCTTCAGAGTTCACAGGGTATCGCTTTTACGAAGTGTTGGGGCTTTCTTTGTTATTTCTAGTTTTTTACACGGTAACTCTTTTTGGTATATATTTTTACGGGGACTCTATTAGAAGGCATTGCGAATGGTTTGGTTTGTCTTTATTATTTTATTTGGGCCAATACCAAACTAGGCTTGCTCTGTGCTTGAACAATATAAGCTAATAACCCTATGCTAGAGCCCCAATTTCAACGAGTGGATGGAAAGCAAGTAAGCAACAGCACCTTATCTTCTAAATTGTGGGATTCTTTTAGTGGTTTTTACGAGTGGATTGGATCGGGTCCGACGTTGGGCTTCTGCCTAGACCACTGTTCTAATTAAAAAAAAATAAAATTATAATTTCATTTCAATAAAATTTTATCGTTCTATATTTACCTATATATTATTTGCGAAGAAAGATTTATTAAAATAAGGTTTCGAAATACGATGCAAGATAAATTTTTAATAAATTATATTCTTAAATATTGAAATTATTGTTTCAAAATTCACTTCAAATGTTATTATAGATGATTTTAGTTTCATGAAAGACGTCAAGTAAACCTAAAAGTATTAAAATCGTAAACAAAAAAGCTAATAATCGTTTAGAATGTATCAATCGCTCAACCTTTTAATTTAAATTATTATCATAATAATTAAAATTAATTCTTATTTTAAAAATGTAAGAGATTCTTTGATAATAGGAATAATGATTCCTATTTTTCTTTTCTTAAAACTGAATGCTACATATATTTTTCTTTTTTTTCTCTCTATCGTTTTTTTTTTCAGCGTTCCTCACCTCTTCGACATAATTTTACAATTTAGGATTTAAATTTTAGGGTTTAGAATTTCAGATTTAGGATTTACAATTTAGGGTTTATGATTTAGAATTTCGGTTTAGAGTCTAGGATTTAGAGTTTACGCTTTATGGATTAGCGTTTAGAATTTATGATTTAAGATTTAAAATAATTAATTTTTTTATAGTAAAATAAAATAGTTTAGAGATGTGTCGAATATTTTTCTAATTTTTTCTTTGCTAAAGAAATATTTTTTTGTTGGAAGATCAGAGAAAAAAAATAAAAATCTAAATATATTTGGTGCTATTAGAGATTTTTTTTTTTAAAAAAAAGGATGATTGATGAATGAAATTAATGAATACCTTTTTGCGGTGAATAAAAAAGAAAAATTATATAAATGTTTTAAATTTGTGAAGTGGTAAAGTAGTATTTTAATCATCATTAAGGTAGTAGTTTTTATTATTTAATCGTTGTAACATTTTAATTTAAAAGTGATTAAAGTATTATTAATAATTTTAGAAAAAAATGATCCAATTATAAAATATGTTATCTAATGTTAATTTTTATTTATTAATTATATTTTTGAATTTTTTATTACATTATATTTTAAGTTATTTGATGTTTAATTTTGACCCTCTTATAAAATTTCTGATTGGGTCATTTATCCCTAATTTAATATTCTAACTTCCAAAAACATTGGTACTTTCCATTTTAAAACCCCATCTTATCAGAGTCAGACTAAAGTAAATGAGGCAACCGTTATGAGCAGGTTATGACAGGTTACGTGTAACATTGGGTTGTTCCTTTGCCTCACTTTTGTGCAAATTGGATCCGAAGGGAAAGAGACAGGACCAATTTTGAATTTGTAATTTCTACGGTCTCTGATTTTTCTTTTTTTATCTTGTTTTGGGGTGATCAACGATGATGAACACTTGCTATCTTTTTCTCATCATTGTACCTTCTCATCTCATCAATGCATAAGTATATTATTAACCCAGCAAATAAAAAGGATAGTAGTGTACTATCCTTTAAAAAGGCAATCCTTGAATATTATTTTGTAAGAAGATGTTCAGATGTTTTGGGATATCAAATGTTCTATTGGTTTTAATCGTTGATCTTAATTATAAAATCGTTGATTTTAATAAAAAATATTTTATTATTGAAATCAATTCAAGATTAACGGTTAAAAGCACTGGAACATTTGATATCGCGGAACATGTGAATACTTTTCTATCTTGTATTGTCTTGTAAAGAGTTAAATATCAGATTGACCCCCGAAATTTGGGGATTTGATCAAATTGGCCCCTCAATATTATTTGACATCAATTTAACCCTCGACTTTTACATCTGTGAATCACGTTTGCCCTTTTTGCTTTCTTCGTTAAAATTTTGCTGATCTGTCTGTTAACTTGACATGTTAGATGCCACGTGATTGTTTAACTGTTGAATGAGGTGGCACAGTAAAATTTTGGCTCAAATTAGCCCCTCCAATCTATGTTCACAAAATCTCAAATTGGAAACCCTAATTCTCAATCTTCATTGCCTATTTGCCTTATTGCTCCCAAGGCTGCTGTGTGGTGTTATTCAAAGAGTTTTTGTGAGTCTCAATCCTTTATTCCATTAACTAAATTCTTCTATTTCTGTACTTATTCGAAACTGAATTAATCGAAGAATCTTACATAAGAATCCAACTTACCATTCTCTCTACTATCCAAATTTGAACCCTTATCTTCAACAGGAGACAGAGTATCATTTCATGGAGCTTGATCCAATGCTCTATCTATTGTCTCTTGCTTAGCATTTGCTTTGACTTTGTTAAAATTTGAGGTACCCAATTTTTCTACTGACAAACTTCCAACAAATTGTAGCATCTAGTTTCTCCAACATCTTTCTTTCTCGTGCTACCTTTATTGTTCTCAACAAAAGCCCTATTGGAATTTACTGTTGGATGATGTATTGTAGTTGTATCAGATTGGCTCACAAGTTAGTTTTGGTGTTAATTTAAGATGACATGCTAGCATATTAGTTAGAAGTTAGTTAGATTATTATTACTAGTAGTTAGTGTAAAATGGCATGTATATATATTACATTACATTATAACAGAAACTCAGATTCATTATTTACCAGAAAATGAGTATGGGCACAAAGTTCATTCTCCCAAAGACTCTCTATCTTTTCCTCTTCTCCATTGCTCTTTCTCCCTTTTTTTCCTCCAGACTATGAGATTTCACATTTGCCTCATTATCAAATGTATTCCCTTATTTACACAATTGGGTAAAAGAAGGTATTTTGAGGGATGTATTCCCTAGACTATTCTCCATTGCTGAGGAGAAGAATTGGCTTGGGTTTGGACTATTCTCATTTGTGATAAGGTTGATGAAAGCGTTTATCATTTATTTTTTGAATGTCCAATGGCTTGGAAGTTGTGGTGTAAATGGTTGAGTGGTGCTAATTTACGATGGATGTGGCCAAATTCATTGAAGGATTGCCTGGAATCATGGAAACAAGCACCCATTGAGAGGAAAAACAAGAAAGCCTGGATCCGTCTCTTCTTTGAAACATGTTGGTGTATTTGGAATGCAAGAAATGATGTGATCTTCAAGAATGGAAAAATGAACTTGGAAGCAATTAGAGGTGATATTGAAGGGTGTATGGCTACATGGGAGTTGGACCAAAAGATCAGGAGTGCTGCAATGAACTAAGAAATGGGATTCACTGATAATTATTCTTGTTTCACTTGTGGAACTTGTTTTGCTGATTTTTATTGTGTTATTTTTTTTGTCATGCCTCCACCCGCCTTTCTGGTATTGTGGTGCTTGGCTTTATATATATATATATATATATAGAGGATGTATCATATGAAAATGAGATTTTTATATGAAAATGTGAGAATGAATTTATAGCCATTAGATTTAGATTGATGGTTAAGATTAAATCCTTCAACTATCTGCAACAATAAATGCATTTACATCATTATTTCTATTTCTCTCTCCATCTTTATTGCTTGCTTTCTCTCTCTATTTTAAAGATTTACATTTCTAATTTATCTATGTAAAATTCTTGTTTTATGATAAACTTAAAATTAATCTTTAAAAAAAAAACTTAATACAATATAATAAAACATGTTAGAATAAAAAGTAGTTAATTATAAATCTTTTTATTATATATTATTTAATTACTGTACTATTATGTTGGTTTCATTATTTTACTCTCTCTATATATGGGTTTTGTTATTATATTGAAAAGAATTGAAAACATTAAAAAGAGGAATGATAAATAGAATAATTATACACAACTAAT